>JAOTQR010051195.1:0-14596 GCA_025774065.1 Solanum ossicruentum
ATAAGTAAAAAGAGCGCGGGCAGAAGAGAAAAATAGATAATTATGCTAATTTTCATTTTTAGAAATCAATCTTGGCTAGTTAAATATTTTGCAACCACAACGGGTAATATAACTCACAACATTGGCCAATTAAACTTTTTCCACTGTAGAGAGATTGAGAAAGCTGAAAGTTAAAACATGATACTAAGCACCTGGAAGTAATAGCTTTCTTCTTTTTTGTATATGGGATAAGAACATAAAAATGAAATATTATACTTTAATCCAAAATTTTACAACAAAAGAAGAGGGTGAAAACATTTTCAAATATAAATCTGTTGATTCGTCAAAATATTAAAAATACCTCATCTATCTTATTATCAGAAAGTTAATATAGGATAATGTCTTTAAGGGAAATAAACAAAGGTATATATTGAGTAGCAGAAAGATGGAAAGATTTTTTTATTATAATAAAGAAAGTTTTTTTTTGGTCGTCCTAACATTCATGCTTCTATATATATATATATATATATATATGTATGTAAGTAAAAAGAGCACGGGCAGAAGAGAAAAGTAGATAATTATGATAATTTTCATTTTTAGAAATCAATCTTGGCTAGTTAAATATTTTGCAACCACAATGGGTAATATAACTCACAACATTGACCAATTAAACTTTTTCCTAACTCACAACATTGACCAATTAAACTTTTTCCACTGTAGAGAGAGATTGAGAAAGCTGAAAGTTAAAACATGATACTAACCACGTGGAAGTAATAGCTTTCTTCTTTTTTGTGTATGGGTTAAGAACATAAAAATGAAATATTATACTTTAGTCGAAAATTTTACAACAAAAGAAGAGGGTGAAAACATTTTCAAATATAAATCTGTTGATTCGTCAAAATATCAAAAATACCTCATCTATCTTATTATCAGAAAGTTAATATAGGATAATGTCTTTAAGGGAAATAAACAAAGGTATATATAGAGCGAATAACATATTTAACATTTTCAGATAAGGCAATGTAAAAAAGTATAATTTATCCTCTCAAATAAAACACGCCTCTTGAAATATACATATTATATTAATTAGAAAGAAGAAAAACCTTGTATAAATGAAAGTTTAAAGGTATACACTTCAATCTCTATTTCCATAAATCTCCACTTAGCTCTCTATGGCTGAGGGAGGAGTTGATCTTGTACCTCAATCTTGGGTGTGTTGTTAACCCGCGCAGTTGTTTGGGCTTGTAACTTTCATGTTGGACGTTTCAAGTTCGAAACCCCTTGTCAGCGAAAGTGATTTGCTTTTTGGGTCGATCATCACCCCAGACTTGCATAGTACGGGTTACCTCTAGTATGTGATTTGCGAACTATTGCATAGGAGTGAGATTTTACCCTTTACACATCCAAAGGATAGCGGCTGCGGATTTCCCCTTTTTATAAAAAAGACAATTAACCTCTCCTATATAATTTGCAAGATATTGCATAGGAGTGAGTTTTTACCCTGTACACATCCAAAGGGTAACGGTTGTGGATTCCCCTTGTTATAAAAAAAAAACTTGGGTGTGCTGTTTACTCTTCTAGTGTGTCTCTAGATGCATCAACTACACCACAAAATTTCACCCTTACCTGTAGAAGGGTGTCCAACAGCAACTGGATCAATCCCTACTAAACAGTGTTGTCAGTAGCACTCAACACATTCATATCCAACTCTTGAAGATCAATTTGAATGCGGACGTCTTGAGACGGCTTGTCTCGCCTAAGGATTTCAAACATAATATCAAACTTTAGCTGCATCCGTTTATGTTTTCACAGGGATGTCATCAACTATAGCATAAATAAGAAACACACAATTCTATATAACATCGGTTTTGTGAGTAATCGACATACAACGATTGCAAATCCAGTTGAGAAAAGATTCATCCTTAATAGGAACATTAATATTTAATAATGAATTGTTATTAACTCAAAATCATTTAATTTGTTCATATCAATTGTTAAGTACAAGGAGTATATTGTGTTTTGTTTTGATGATTAACAAACTAAGTCAAGGACCAGGTAAATCATTGGCTGATTTGCTGAAGCTGGTCATGGAATACAATCTGTAAAGCTAGTGTGGTTGGTGAGATGTCTATCAGAAGTGTACTGAAGAACCAGTGGTCCATACAGTATATCCACAGTAGTATAAAAGGAGCTTGTCCAAGGAATAAACATAAGTTTTTCAAGCATTACTAAGATTGAATATTCTTCTGCGGAAAAGTTCTTCCTTGGCTCCTTGTGTGAGAAGATACAGTTGCTCCATACGAGGGACCTAATAGAAGATGTCTATAGTTCTCTAGTTTAATAGTTGTTGTGTCGTATTCTAAAGTGTAAGATCACACCTAAGCTATAAAGGTACTTGATCAGTGTTAACTATTGTTATTTTGAGTTGTGTATGCCTTGTAGACAGTGCAATAGTCTAAAGACTTAGTTGTGTTTTAGTCTAACTGCATAAGGGTTGTGGGTGTAGACTAAAATAGGCTTTTGGGTGTTCATTGCTTGTGCTTGTGGTACAAGTTGTTTGGAGGGAAAATAGAGAAATAATGGGTGCATTTTGCTTTGTTCTTTAGTGGATTTGGTTTTGAAAAATCCTGTGGCTTTGAAGAATTAATGCGCTGCTAGCTTATTAAAGGATATGATCCCTTGAAATACAGTAAGCTAAAACTTGAAGAAAGTAAATGACAAAACACAAACGCATAAGGATTTTTACGTGGAAAAACTACTTGCTCAAGGGAGGAAAAACCACGACCTGCCACCACAAAATTTACCAAAACCAAATTCAATAAAGAGCCAAAGTAAAGAAATACAACACGCTAATTCTCTACTTTTCCTCCAAACAACTTGTACCACAAGCACAAGCAATGAACGGCCAAAAACCTATTTTAGCCTACACCCACAACCCTTATGCAGTTAGAGTAAAACACAACTAAGCCTTTAGACTATTACACTTTCTAGAAGGCATACATAGCTCAAAATAACAATAGTTAATACTAATCATGTACCTTTATAGCTTAGTTATGATCTTACACTTTAGAACACGATACATCAACTATCAAACTAGAGAACTATAGACATCTTCTAACAGGTCCCTCATCTAGAGCAATTGTATCTTCTCACACAAGGAGCCAAAGAAGAATTTTTTAGCATAAGAATATTTAATCTTTGTAATGCTTGAAAAAGTTATATTTATTCCTCGGACAAGCTCCTTTTATACTATTGTGGATACACTGCATGGACCACTAGTTCTTCAGTAAACTTCTAATAGACATCTCACCAATCACAGCAGCTTTACGGATTGTATCCCGTGACCAACTTCAGCAAATCAGCCCAATGGTCTACATGGTCCTTGACTTAGTTTGTTAATCATCAAAACAAAACACAATGTACTCCTTGTACTTAACAATTTCCCCCTTTTTGATGATCACAAACTACGCCTCATTTATCCACTTGTTCCCCTTGAACTTATGCTCCCCAATACCTATTATTCCCTCTGAATATAATATTCCCTCTAAATATGATCATATTTCCCCCCTTTTTTGGCATCATTAAAAGGAAAATAGTAAACTAAGAGAAGATCACAATTAGAAAATACCATGTACTTGAGTAAGCATAATATTATTAAAACATATAGAAAAGGAAGAGCAAGAACTAAAAAAGATATGTACAAAAGAAACCATTATCATTCCCATTAGCATTTCATTTATAATTAGTAACAACAAAAACATGAACTGCCTAAGACCGGGCCAAGACCATGCTAACAACAACTTCAAACTATAAAGGACTAGAAACAAGGACAAACAATAGGGGTATAGAAGCAAGAAGCCTAGGAACTAGAGGACTTGGGGGCAAGAGACTGAATCAACTTAGGCATGCTTGCACTATGGTCCCTGTGTGCCTCTAAAAGCTGATGGGTAAGTGACTTGACCTCCTTGTTCAGTTGTGCATTCTCCTCTTTTGGCCTCATCACTTCAGCAGAACTTGGTCCTCCTCTAGATCCTTTAGCCAACTTAGCATTTAGCAAAGCAATTTTAGCATCCTTCTTGGCTAAGGCTGCAGTCAGGCCCTTTAATTTTTCCCTCAAGGCTTCATTATGATCCACTAGATCAGACATAGGTGATTTCTTGGCCCCTAGCATGAGGTCACCATACTCACATTCCATTAATGTGTTGTGGGACAAAGACTACTTTATGGTCCCAATGATTTGCCTACTCAGTTTCACCCCATAATACTCAAACACCATGTTAAGTAGAAAGCAATAGGCCAGACCATGCTTCCGTTATATCATGTTGAACACCTTAGTCATGTGTTCTATCATCAGTGCTGGTAGATTTATTTCTACCATGGTGTTCAGTTTTTCCATCAGGTAAAGGCCTACCATTGTGGCTATGGTCATCTTCTCAGCCCTTGGCAATAATAGTTTGTTGACAAATTCAAAATACAACTGATATTGTCCCTTTAGTATCTTCTTAGAGTTGGCTGAGGGGTTTAGATTTTTCAACTTTCTAGCCTTCTCTAAGAAACTTTTCAAGGCAGATTTGTCAACTATAGTTTTGATCCCTGCTTTCTTCACTTGTAAGATTTCACTCAGATTGTCCTCGTCTACCTTGAAGGAAATATCCCTAACACTTTTTGATTCTTTTTATATGACTTACTCCCAAATTCGTACTTTATTCGTACATAGGGGAAATGGAATGAAAGGTTTTTACAAACTATGTTTTCTCACTCTGATGTGCATATTAGATTTGCTTTTCAACTCTTTATCGAATATCGAACCATTCAAAAGTGGATTTCTTTCATTAATTGCTATAAATCCCCCATTTTCCTGAATCTTGATATTCATCTAAAACTCTCACCTCCCATTCATGAAGAAATGGCACTGGCTATTCGGACAAGTGCCCCCATCCCTGAAACTGAACAGCATCAACAAGCTCACACATTCTTGGGCTATTCTTAGCCATAGGCTCAAACGCTCTCCCATTCAGAACTTTTTGATTTTGAAAAAAACTAATTCTCTGGTCCTTGGTTAGAACCTTTTCTGTTTTTCTCCTTTTCATTTGTGAACCTGGTCCCCTAGTAAAAACAAGGTCGCTCCTTTTTCCCTTGACAACAGTCTTCTCTAAACCTTTGAGTCCCGGGCCTTTTTAGGTCAGATCACCTAACTCTTCCTCTGACTTTGTCTAGTTAATCTCCTTTTCCTATTCAATGTCGACAACCTGATCCTCAGGTATGACATCTTCAACAAAAGTGGTTCTCCTCTTCCTTTTCTTATACGCATTTTTTGCCTGCTTGTTGTCATAGCATCACCCAACAACTTCTTTTCAATCCCCCTGGTAGTGTAGATTCTAGCAACCACAGTAGTTTCCTTACTTACCATTTCTTTACCTTTATCCTATCTGACCTGGTCACTGGTAGGAGTAGAAGCAAGAGCAGAAGGGACTTTAGGCTTTTTCACCCTCCATGACAGTGGTCTTCTTTCGTCCTCATCATCTTTATCCTCTTCTTCTTCCTCAATAACATTTGCTCGCCTAACCTCACTTACTGGTGTTTGATTATAAATAGGCTTACCTAGTGCCAAAGTAATATCATGGAAAGTTGATTCCTCCCTGGCATTATGGTCTCCATCCTTCAGGACTAACAAATTTTTAGCAGTCTATGTCGGTCCCTCAGCAAGTATATTAGATTCTATCCCCTTATCCTCTACAAGATCCCCCTCAAAGTATCTCTCAAACAGTGAGGAGGTATTATGTCCCAGTGGAGATGAGGTACCCTGTTTCTCAACGACACTTGAAGGAGGTTCTAAGGGTTCAAATTAGGTAAAGCACCAGGTGATTCTAACACTACAGGTGCAAATTCAGAAGGAATGTGAAGAGTTGGAGAGGATGGTGTGAGACCTTGGGTTAGAGGATGAAGTTTATTGGGATTTACCAGAGAGTATAGAGGTGGGAATGAGGGTATGGGCTCATCTTCCAGACCCATTTGATTAGGAAGTTGTTCAGGACTAGTAGACATGGTGATGAACACAAAGAGATGTTTGAAAAAGATGAAAGAATAAGAGAAAGAACAGGTACAATGATTGATGACTTTTGAAAGAACAAAGAACCAAAATGACGTATTTCTAGTGTCTAGTCCTTGATTGGTTGCGATGCTTCGGGGACTGGGATGAAGTGGCATCAATTTAGAAAAGCTGAATCGACATGACAGGTCCTGAGGATCCACATTAATAAAGTAAGAGATTATGAATAGAATAACTAATTTGGTAGTGAATCAGCTGACTGAACCTTATCTAGTTTTGATCTTCAAATCCTATGAAATTGTCAATTTTGCTAACCTGTAAAGTATAAGATGGCATTTAAGTGATTGTGAATAATTTCTCAGATACCTGTTCAGACCTTCTTAGCCAAGAGTGTAGGAGAAAATCACAATCATTTTGACCCTTCATATTTTTGCTTGATCAGTCCTAGCTTCAGCTTATTTCTTTCATACAGGTCCTGACAAAGTGGCTTAGTGAAGATATCAGCAATTTGATCCTTTGTACTGCAAAACTTTATGCAGATATTTCCTTTCTCGCTAAGAAAGTGATGTCTAACATTAATATGCTTTGTTCTTTTGTGATAAATTGGATTTTTTGCCATGTTTAAAGCACTTGTGTTATCACATATGAGGGGAATAGTGTCTGTTAATACTCCAAAATCTTCCAGTTGTTGCTTGATCCACAGTAATTGTGAGCAACAAGCAGCAACAACTACATTCTTTAGCCTCTGAAGTGGACAGTGCCACTGAGTTCTATTTCTTTGTCCCCCATGAGATCAGTGAAGATCCAAGAAAATGTGTCATGCTAGAGGTGCTCTTTCTATCAACAAAGTATCCTGCAAAGTCAATATCTACATATCTTATTAGATCAAAACAGTCACCAGTAGGATAGTAAAGGGCTAAGCATTCAAATCCTTTGAGATATCTGAGAATCCTTTTAGCAGCCTTAAAGTGTGATTCTTTTGGACAGGATTGAAATCTAGCACACATGCCAACACTGAAGACTATATCAGGTTTGTTGTATAACAGTGACCTAATAATTCCTCTGTACATGGTTACATTCACCAAGTTACCAACTTTATCAGCATCCAGTTTAGCACTTGTCCCCACTGAAGTGTCAATTGGCTTAGCATCTATCAACTGATACATCTTAAGCAGATCGCAGGCTTAGCATCCAACTTCCCTTGATCTCACTTTGGCACTGGGTAAGTGTGTTTATGATCAAACACTAGTGAGTGAGGTTAGGCCAGTAAATGTTTCTGAGGAAGAAGAAGAGGATGAAGATGATGAGGATAAAAGTAAACCACTGTCATGGAGGGTGAAAAAGCCTGAAGTCCCTTCTTCTCCTGCTCCTACTCCTACCAGGGACTAGGTCAGAAATGATAAGGGTAAGAAATGGTAAGTGAGGAAACTACTATGGTTGCTGGAAGCTATACTACCAAGGGGACTGAAAAGAAGTTGTTGGGTGATGTTATGACTGCAAGCAGGCAAAAACATGCGTATACGAAAAGGAAGAGGAGAACCACTTTTGTTGAGGATGACATACCTAAGGATTAAGTTGTTGACATTGAAGAGGAAAAGGAGATTGACTGGACAAAGTCAGAGGAAGAGCTAGGTAATTTGAGTCAGGGACCTGAAAATCCTCGGGACTCAAAGGTTCAAAAAAAGACTGTTGTCAAGGGAAAAAGGAGTGACCTTGTTTCCACTAGGGGAGCAGGTTCACAAATGAAAAGGAAAAAAACAGAAAAGGATCTAACCAGGGACTAGAGAACTAGTTTGCTTTTGAACTAAAAAGTTTTGAATAGGTGAGTATTTGAGCCTACGACTAAGGATAGCCCAGGCAGGCATGAGCTTGTTGATGTTGTTGAGTTTCAGGGATGGGGGCACTTGTTCAAATGGTCAGTGTCATTTCTTCATGAATGGGAGGTGAGAGATTTTTACCTGAATATCAAGATTCAGGAAGATGGGGGATTTATAACAAGTGTTAGGGATATTTCCTTCAGGGTAGACGAGGACAGTCTGAGTGAAATCTTGTAAGTGAAGAAAGCAAGGATCAGAACTGTAGTTGACAAATCTGCTTCGGAAAGTTTCTTAGAGGAGGCTAGGAAGTTGAAAAATCTAAACCTCTCAACGTCTCTAAGAAACTACTCAAGGGGCAATATCAACTGTATTTTGAATTTGTCAACAAAGTTCTTTTGCCAAGGACTAAGACGAGGACCATAGTCATAATGGCAAACCTTTATCTGATGGAAAAATTGAGCACAATGATAGAAATAAATCTACTAGAACTAATGATAGAACACATGACTAAGGTGTTCATCATGACAGAAGAGAAGCATGGTCTGGCCTGTAGCTTTTTACTCAACAAGGTGTTTGAATATTGTAGGATTGAATTTAGTACGGAATAACTGGGACCATAAAGCAGTCTTTGTCCCACGACACACTAATGGAATGTGAGTGTGGCGACCTCAAGGCAGGGGCCAAAAAGCCTTGAGGGAATAAGTGAAGGACCTGACTGCAGTCTTAGCCAAGAAGGATGTTGAACTTGCTTTGTTAAATGTGAAGTTGGCTAAAGGCTCTAGAGGAGAACCAAGTTTTGCTGAAGTGATAAAGCTAAAAGAAGAGGATGCATAACTGACCAAGGAGGTCAAGTCACTAACCCATCAACTGTTGGAGGCACACAAGGACCATAGTGCAAGCATGTCTAAGTTGATTCAGTCTCTTGCCCCCAAGTCCTCTAGTTCCTAGGCTTCCTGCTTCTGTACCCCTTTTCTTTTGTCCTTGTTATTATTAGTATGGTCTTTCTCAGTCCTGGGCAGTTCATGTTTTTGTTGTTACTGATTGTGGATGGAATGCTGACTGGAATGATAATGGTTTCTTTTGTGCATATCTTGTTTAATTCTTGCTTTTCCTTTTCTATATTTTTTATTATATTATGCTTACACAAGTACTTGGTATTTTCTGATTATGATCTTCTCTTAGTTTGTTGTTTTCCTTTTAGTGATGCCAAAAGGGGGAAGATATGATCATATAAGAGGGGAATATTATATTTATGAGGAATAATAGGTATGGGGGAGCATATGTTCAGGGGGAACAGGTGGATTAATGGGGCATAGTTTGTGATCATCAAAAAGGGGGAAATTGTTAAGTACAAGGAGTACATTGTGTTTTATTTTGATGATTAACACATTAAGTCAAGAACCAACTAGACCATTGGGTTGATTTGCTGAAGTTGGTCATGGATATAGCCTATAAAGCTGTTGTGTTGGTGAACGGTCAATCAGAAGTGTACTGAATGATCAGTGGTCCATGTAGTGTATCCACAACAATATAAAACGAGCTTATCCAAGTAATAAACATAAGTTTTTCAAGCATTACTAAGATTGAATTTTCTCCCGCTGAAAAGTTTTTCCTTGGCTCCTTGTGTGAGAAGATTCAACTGCTCCATACAAGGGACCTGATAGAAGATGTCTATAGTTCTCTAGTTTGATAGTTGTTGTGTCGTGTTCCAAAGTGTAAGATCACACCTAAGCTGTAAAGGTACGTGATCAGTGTTAAATATAAATAAAAATTAAATAAAGAAAAATCCCCATATAGAATCCTTTTTCAATTAAAATAGACTTAGTCTAAAAATAAATTAGTCAGAAAAAATTAAAAAGGGAAAAACGTTCCAATTAGTCGAAAAGAAAGAAATTTTTTAAAGGGGAAAACTTCCATAAAAATTTTCCTTTACACGATTTGGTTAAAAAAATTCTACTTTTTTTCCCTTTATGGCAACACAAGTTTTCATGAAAAAATTTAATTGTAATTACCAAAAATAAAATAAAATAAAAAGTTCCCACTTTGAAGAGGAAATTACGTATCCAAATAATGATTTAAAAAAACAAATTTAACAGGGAAAAAGGTATTAATTATTTGTAAATAAATAAAAGTTCTTCTAATTTCACCGTGAATCCTAAGTATATGATTAAAGATTTGTCCTAAATATAATAAAATATTATTTTCTTTTCTTTTTGATTTATGAATTTTCTACTTATATAAAAACACTTCAATATCAACTTTTGATTCATTCACTCCCTTTATCGATTTGTCCTAAGTAGTGCCGGATCTTATTTTATGATTTTTCCCAAACTTCAATTTGATTATCAGGTTTACTTATATTACACACTTACTTTCTCTGTTTCATATTCTTTTTCCTTTCTTTATTCGCTTTTTGATTTTAAAGAAAATAATATTAATTGTCATGCCAGCTTAACTTCCTTCATTCAAATTATATTATGACTTTCGTTTAGTTAGTTTAGTCTAATAAATTTTCATTATTTAAAAGTTTCTATTATTTCGTTTCTAGCATCTTTATCTATTCATAAGTTTCACCTATTCACGTAAAGTAATATCTCAATTAAGATAATATTTCTCCATCTTACAATTTTTTTAATATTATAAATCATATATTATTCTTATTATTACTTTTTTGAATAATTTATTTTAGACAATCTTACAACAGATTCTGGCAAGAACTTGATCAATTTATGATTAACTAACATATTTATATGTTTATACAATAAAATACCAATAATTATAAATACACTATAACTAAATCTATTAAATTAATCATATTTATGTATTTCGAAAAAAATGAAATTTATTACATTAATATAATAACATTCATTATCATTGTTTAACAAATATTATAGTATAAGATTAATATTTTTAAATGTATTTCGTTTATTCGTTTTATATCGATTGATGCAATACCTACAAAACACCTAAAGTAAACTAGTTTTCTCTAAGCTAAAATTTGATATGTCATAGTGAACCGAGTAACAAATTTGCAATGTATTAAGCCAACGATCTGATTGTCGTACACATTTGGCACGTGAACTTGGACAGATTCATAAACTCCACAACGAGTTGACCGCATACTGTTCTGTAATTCATTCAAAGTATGAGGGTAACTTCGTAATCTACATACCTAATAATTCTGTCGTCCATTTTGGCCCTTACGAGTAACAACTTCACTCCTCTCTCCCCAAAACTTTTTTACCAGTTTAGAAATCAATGGCCGGAAAAAGTAAGATTCTGTTCATCGGAGGTACTGGCTACATCGGAAACTTCATCGTAGAAGCTAGTGTTAAAGCTGGTCATGACACATTTATCTTGGTCAGGGAATCCACTCTTTCCAATCCTACCAAAACCAAACTCATCGATACTTTCAGGAGTTTTGGTGTCACCTTCGTCCACGTATGAACCATTTTTTTTTTCCTTTTCTTAATTTAGACATTGATTTATGATTTAAAGTTAAAAGACCGCCTTTGGTCATGAAAATTAGAATAAAATTTGACAGCTGGAGTTGTATTTGAATTTTTGTGAGTAATTTGGAGTAAAAAAGTGAAATGGCTTTTTCAAATGTCTGAAAATTCCGTCAAGTTGTATTTTGCGGAATTTCATGAAAATTTTTCTGATTTATATTGATGATATGCTATGCTAAATACTTTACTCTCTTCGCTTTGTTAGTTTTTTTTTGTATAGTGTGACTAGTTTTGAGAGAATTGGTGGTTAAATGCAGGGAGATTTGTATGATCATGAAAGTTTGGTGAAGGCAATAAAGCAAGTAGATGTTGTGATTTCTACTGTAGGTCACGCCCTTTTAGCTGATCAGGTCAAGATCATTGATGCTATCAAGGAAGCTGGCAATGTCAAGGTAAATCAATTTCTGTTGTTTTGCTACACCCATTGCCTTCTTCTCCAGCCAGCCCACATACTTTAAATCCTAAATTGCCTGTCCACCGTTGATGTATCATTTTATTAACTCAAATAAGCTCCAGTCTAGCCCTTTCCCTAAGCCTGTTGTAATCAACTTTAGTCATAAGATACTATTCATTGGTCTTGAGAAATTCAATTATACATTTAGAATACCTTGTCTTAAACATAATGTTGCTTCTATGTTGCTGAAGGTTAAGAAGCTTTCTTTCTTTGTCAGCGAATGAAGAACCTTTTGTTTCTTCTTGGCAATTGAATTTTGATTAACAGTAAAATAACTCTAGTCTGTTATGAAGTACTATTTGATTATATCAGTACCTTAAAATTATTGGGGCAGCATGGACAAAATAGAGGATGGCGTCTGGAGTATTGTGTGATAAGAAGATACCACCTAAATTTAAAGGTAAGTTTTACAAAATGGTGGTTGGACCATCTTTGTTGTCTGGCGTGGAGTGTTGGCCAATAAAAATGCACATGTTCAGAACATGCAGGTCGCAGAGATAAGGATGTTGAGATGGATGTGTAGTCACACCAGGAGTGATAAGATTAGGAATAAGACCATTCAGGAGAAGCTAGAGGTGGCTCCTGTGGTTGGTAAGATGAGGGAAGCGATACTGCGATGGTTTGGACATGTGCAGAGAAGGAGTACCGATACTCCTGTTAAGAGGTGCGAGAGGTTGGATTTGGGATTTACACGGAGGAGTAGAGGTAGATCGAAAGAGTATTGAGGGAAGGTGATAAGAGAAGATATGGCGAAACTTGATCTCACCAAGAACATGACCTTAGATTGAAAAGAGTTGAGATCGTGAATTAGAGTAGCGGGCTAATTTAGTTGGTAGGGTTAGGTGGATGTCTGACTTTGGGGTATAGTAGGATATTAGGAGTAGTTGTGTTTTATATCATGTGTTGTTATTATCTATCATATACATGTTGATGTTATTGTTATATCATGTTGATTTACACACTATCGTGTGCTTTGTGTTGCTAGTCGTCCATGCTGTTTTTCTTTCTTTTCCTTTCCATTTTTTTTTCATATCTTATTTATTCTGTTTATGGGTTCTTGAGATGAGGATTCCCAGGATACAACCTTTCTACCTTGTGAGGTAGTGATAAGGTCTGCGTATATTCTATCCTCCCCAGACCCTACTTGTGGGATTCCACTGGGTATGTTGTTGTTGTTGTTGTAGTACCTAAAATTATTACTGCCAGTGTGGAGTTTAGTCATTAACTTGAATAAATGGTTCCGCCACTGGCAACTGCAATTCAGTGAAATTCTGGTTCTTTTGAAGAGTGTCGGAGTTTGATTGAGGCAAAATTGTGTTCTTCTCTTTACTATTCTTTTATCCCCTTTTAATATGTGTATATGTGACTAATATGACTATGAGCTTTATTTACTGTTTGATGGATATTGTTGTGGGATCCTTTTTTGGATACATGGAAAATTCTATCTTCTGCCACTGATTTACTGGTTGAATTAGCAAAATAATTTCTTCTAAGTGCCTCTTGCTTTCAGAGATTCTTTCCCTCTGAATTTGGGAATGATGTAGATCGTGTCCATGCTGTTGAGCCTGCTAAATCAGCATTTAATACTAAAGTTCAAATTTGCCGCGCTGTTGAGGCTGAAGGAATCCCCTTCACTTATGTGGCCAATTTCTTTTTTGCTGGTTATTTTCTTCCAAATTTGGCTCAGCCTGGAGCTGCAGGTCCTCCCAAAGACAAAGTTGTCATCCTAGGAGAGGGCAACACTAAAGGTAATTTCATATGAGAAAATACATTGCAGTAAAGTACATATTTTCTTGAAAGTGTACATATTAAATTTCCCATTAATTGGATAATTCCTTGCTCAATGATTGACACATCGGTCAATCATCTAGTAGTAGCTGAACGACGTTTTCCTACAGTCATTCAACTCCTTTTTGTATCTACAGCTGTTTTTAACCTGGAAGAAGACATTGGTACTTATACCATAAAGGCTGTGGATGATACAAAAACACTGAACAAAATCCTCTATATCAGGCCTCGACACAATATAATTACATTAAATGAGGTAGTATCTTTGTGGGAGAAGAAAACTGGAAAGAACCTTGAAAGAATATATGTACCAGAGGAACAAGTTCTCAAGAACATACAAGGTAAAGCATTCATTCAGGCCTTGATCTCTTCTTCACTTTATTTAGATCATCTAAGTGTTATTTTATCAGTCAACATAAACTTTAGTCTCAATGTAATTGCAGAAGCCTCATTTCCCTTGAATGTGGTTTTATCGATCTGTCACACTGCTTTTGTGAAGGGTGACCACACTAATTTTGGAATTGACTCATCTTTTGGATTTGAGGCAACAGAGATTTATCCTGATGTTAAATATACCCCGGTAGATCAGATTCTCAACCAGTATTTGTGAATATTTAGAGTTCCTTCCTACTAAGCATAAGGTCATAAGGTAAGGGGCTTTCTGCCTTTCTATGATTTTATGTTAGTTGTTTTCAGATGCAAACCATATGAGATATTTCTTCACTTCAATTCCTTCTCAGTTTACTCTTTGGTATTTTGTCTGTGAAAATACATGTTTCTATTTTCGGGAAGTTCTTCTTTTCCTCAACTAATTTTGTTTATCTCTTGTGGTGCCTATTTTTTTAAAAGGAGGTTGTCCAAGTCTGCTTGTTTGCACCTCGACTATTCCATGGATTATATTTTACACCTCTCACCCATATAGATACTTCATCCATCAATCTCGGATGGAGCCAAAGATTGACTATTTTTTGGCCTTGGAGTATGATGGAATAAAGCAAAA
>JAOTQR010051215.1:0-14595 GCA_025774065.1 Solanum ossicruentum
CGTACATCCGACCCCCCCTCACCCCGCAATGAGCGGGAGCCTTTTGAGGCACTGGGGTATGTTGTTGTTGTTGTTGCCCAAAAGATAGAAGCGGTTAGGAACTGGCCAAGACCGACCTCTCCGACTGACATAAGAAGTTTCTTAGGGTTAACAGGCTATTTCCGCAGATTTGTTGACGGGTTTTCTTCCTAATCCACACCATTGACCAAGTTGACTCAGAAAAAGGTCAAATTTTAGTGGTATGATGAATGTGAGAAGAGTTTTCAAGAGTTGAAGAGTAGACTGACTACTGCACTACTTCTAACTTTGCCTGATGGTACATAGGATTGTGATATATTATGATGCGTCAAGAGTTAGATTGAGTTGTGTCCTGATGCAAAGAGGGAAACTGATAGTCTATGCTTCTAGATAACTTAAGGTTCATAAGAGGAACCATCTGACCCATGATCTTGATTTGGCAGTAGTGGTGTTCACACTTAAAATCTTTCACCGCTACTTATATGGAGTGCATGTGGATATGTTCACTGACCACAAGAGTTTGCAATATGTCTTCAGTCAGAAACAGCTCAACCAGTGGTAGAGGAGATGGTCGGAGTTGCTAATGAATTTTGACATGAGCATTCTCTACCACCGAGGTAAAGCTAACATTGTTGCTGACGGTATTAGAAGGCTGTTAATGGGTAGCACAGCCCATGTTGATGAAGGAACGAGGGAGTTAGCTTAGGAAGTGCATCGATTGGCTCGATAGGGACTTCAACTTAAGTAGAATGATGAGGGAGGAGTCAATGTTCAGAACGGGTTTGCTTCATCACTAGCAGCAGAGTTGAAAGAAAAGAAAGACCAAGATCCTTTCATACTTCAATTGAAAGAGGCTGTCCACAAACAGAAAGTGATGGTCTTCTCCAAAGGCGGAGATGGAGTGTTGAGATACCAAAGTAGATTGTGCGTACCAAATGTTGATGGTATTCGAGATAGAATCATGGTTGAAGACCATAGCTCTAGATATTCTATTCATCTTGGTTTTACCAAGATGTAACACGACTGAGGAAAGTCTATTGGTGGAGTGGAATCAAGAAGCATATTGCTGAGCTTGTTTCTAAGTGCCCCAATTGCCAAAAAGTTAATATTGAGCTTCAAAATCCATGTGGATTAGCTCAGAACTTTGAGATTCTTGAGTGGAAGTGGGAGATGATCAACATGGATTTCATTACTAGTCTATCAAGGTCTCAAAAGAAACAATATTCAATATGGGTGATTATGGATAGGATGATCAAATTAGCTTCCTTCTTCGTAGTTAGGACAACTAACACTACAGAGACGTATGCCAAGTTGTACATCTATGAGATTGTGAGGTTTCATGGAGTTCCCTTGTCTATCATCTCAGAAAGAGAAGCTCAATTCACCTCCCATTTTTGGAGATCTTTCAAGAAGGATTGGGTACTAAAGTGAATCTGAGTACAACTTTTCATCCTCAGATATATGGCCAAGTAGAGCATATGATTCAGACATTAGAGGACATATTGAGATCCTGTGTCCTTGACGTTAAAGGAAATTGGGACGACCACTTACTGTTGATTGAATTTACATATAACAATAGTTATCATGCAATCATTCAAATGGTCCCTTATGAAGCTTTGTATAAGAGGAGTTGTACATCACCAATTAGGTGGTTGGAGGTTAGAGAAGCTGAGTTGATTGGACCTGATCTTGTCCATCACTCGATGGAGAAGGTAAAAGTCATTATAAAATGGTTAAGGACTACACAGAGTCTCCATAAATCCTACACCGATTAAGGAGAAGAGACTTAGAGTTTGAGGTGAGTGATTGGGTATATTTGAAAGTGTCATCTATGAAAAGTGTCATGAGATTTGGGAAGAAGGGGAATTGAGTCCTCGCTATATTGGCCCATATCAGATAAAGAAGAGGATTGGTAAGGTTGCTTATGAGTTAGAGATGTCTTCCAAGTTAGATGCAATTCATTCAGTATTCCACGTCTCGATACTGAAAAATGCTTGGGAGATCTTGCCTTGATGATCCCTGTTGAGAAAATTGGAGTAAAGGATAGCTTGTCCTATGAAGAGATTCTGGTCCAAATCCTTGATTGTCAGGTTCACAAGTTGATAACCAAAGCGTTTGCCTCAGTCAAAGTCCTATGGAGAAATCAATTCATTGAAGAAGCGACATAGGAAGTAAGGAAGAGATGAGCACTAAGTATCTACATTTTTTCATGGTTGATGATGAGAATGTTGAAGGTAATGTCATTACCGTTGACTTAAATTGATTTGTCTATTCTTAAGTTGATGTATCTATTCCTGAGTTAGAGTAGAGATTGTTGAGGTTGATGAGGAGTAGAGAGTTTGATTGAGTGAGTAAGTATTAAGAGGAGTCTTGATTTTTATTCGTTCCTTAATGTCCATCCCTTACTCATCATTTGAGGACAAATTATTCCAAGGTGGAGATGATATAACACCCAATAAAATTACCATGCTTTGATGATAAATCTGAGGTCAAATATGTGATCAACATTAAAAATTGAGTGGGGAAGTAGTCTTGGTTGATTTTTAGAGCAATTAGATCAAAAGATAATTTTTTAATGCTAAAACGAATTCCAGTGAGAGTGCACGACAAGTGTGCGATGCACACTTAATGCACACTTACACTTAGATCTTGTCCAAATATTTTCTATGGGATTAGAAAACTCGATTAGAGAATTTTTGGTGAAAACCATCTCAACACCACCTAGTTCGCGTTGCAGACTGGGATGCATCTAGGCGAACCTTTTTTTCAAATTTTATGAGGGGCATTCCAGACCTTTTCCAACCCCCCCCCCCAAATCATAAAACACGATGTAAATAGGTCATTTTGAGTGTAAAAAGGCTTTTAATTGCCATTCCTGAGCCTTTCTATATTCTTGAAAAAGACTAGGGCTAAAGAGAAGAGAAGAGTAGCGTAAATTCAAGGAGTTTGGAGAGAGTTTTTCGAGGACTGATAGTCAAAAGGTTTACACCAAGTATGTAAGGATAAAATAAAACATGTGAATGTTCTTCCACGTGTCCCATCAATGGTAATAGAGGAGTTGAGAGTTGAATGAGTCTACATACATGATTCTTGAGTATCTTGTGGTAAATTATATTTATTATATTTACTTTTATGTGTGATGATCATCATAATGTTGTTTTTACTGATTTAATGTTTTTATATGAGTATTTTCAAAAGCCCTATATGTCATTTCATAAAAGCATGCATGAATGAACCTAGGTGGTCAGGCACAAGTTACGCCTCTCTTTTGAGGATAAAGTGATCGTCTTCAAATATGAAACCTAACCAAAGTTAGGGTTGAATCCCACTGAGAATACGAAGACTCGCAACGAATTCACCAATATGAAATTCAAGTAATTAAAAACTTAATTCTCCGAATGGCGGGTTTGCAATGTTCAACAAGAAAATAAACTAATTTTACTATCAAAAAGAGACAATCAATAATGGAGAGAAACTTGGGAATTGTGTTCCCCATGATTCACCAACACAATATCCCTGGGTAGCCCAATTCTCGACTAGAGTATAGCATGCAGGACGGTAATTTAAGTTCACCAAAGGTGAGAGGCCAATTTCACTATGTGACTTGGCCCATCTCTTTAGTGTGCAATACTAACCATTACCCATAGTCCCAGTCAACCTACCCTTGGTCTAGTTCGGTTGAGTAGATGAGAACACATCATTGAATCCTGTTAATAATCTCTTTTCATATTCATTACCACCTCCATCGGGAAGGTAACACTAGGCAAGTTCTAATGTTGGCCACCACAAGAAAACATGCAAAATGAAGAGAATTAGTTAATATATAAAACTACCCACTCCAAGTATTGCAAATTATCCGGGTTTATTTGGTTAGATCTTCATGGTTCCCACAACTCCAAGTTGTGGATTTCGCTACTCATGATATGGTAAGATAAAAAATTATGAGTTGGAAAAATATAATTAAACACTTACCTAATTAAATTGAACAATAAGCAAATCCAAAATTAATTGAGAATCACATGATTTGAAGATCCAATTAATTCACAATGTATTCTCCTCCAAAAATGAAGTCTTCGAGTACAAAACCCTAAAAGCACTTTCTAAAGACGTTCTCTACTGTACTCTCCTGAAAAATGATCTTAAAAGTAGTATTTATAGTAATTACATTTAAGTCCGCAAAAATAAAAACAAAATCTAGTTAGCGACTTTCTACGATAGGTCCTTACGATTCATAATGTGATTTACGAGTCATAATCGGATTATGGTATTCAACTTTTTGAATCTTGGACTTCACTGCCACAAATCCACTATACGAGACTTACACTGATTCAAGACTCATATTGCACTCTCATACACTTCATCTGCATCAACTGCTTGTTCACTGGAATTCTTTGCGAAACCTCTCTATACGACGCGTAGAGTGATCTTTGAGTCATATATAGGTCTTGTATAACTGAACTTCAAAAATCATACTTTACTGGAATTTATCACGAAACCCTCCTTTACGACTCATAGAATGTTCTACGATCCATAGATGCTCTCCTAAGTCACCATACACCAGAAAGTCTGCAATTTTATCCCAAAGTCATGCCAACATGCTTTCCTACAAAATTTAACACAAACACACATAAAAAACCATAAATATTGCATTGAGAACACACAAAATCTTAAGTTTTAAGCATCAAATGTGTTGTATTTTGACAGTATATCAACACCCTCAACTTAAAATTATTGCTTATACTCAAACGACTACTCAATCTATATAGACAATATAATAACACACAAACCTCAACTCAATGGCATCTATCACATACAATTCAAACTCAGGTACACACACCAACTTTTCAAAACAAGATCAAATAGCTATTAAGAAAACCAAAACACTGGTGCATTTGACAACACAATTATGACAAGCAAGGGAATATCAATAGTCCACAATCAATGAACAAGTAAATTGCTAACAATTCAATGCAAGTTCCCTCACAGAAAGAAGTGTCATTTTTGACACTCAATGATGATTACAATATTAGCTTTAGGACTATAAAACCCTCTCACTCTCACAAAAGATATTCATGCATAATGACTTATACCATAGGCTTGCCCTTATACTCATGACTCAGATTTTCAACTAACTGGAATAGGATCACTTTAGGACCTTGTAGGCTTATAACATAAGATCAGGGGGCTTTGATATGGCACTTTTGAAGAATAGTAACTAAAAATCATCCTTGAACTACTTTTTTCATCACTTTTACCTTACTTACTCTAATATTTCACCTTATTCTCCCTTTTTCAATAGTCAAGCTTTTCCGAGTATTTTCATCTCATTTTTCAGCTTTTGTCTTATTTCTACACCTCATTTCGCTTTTTATGCTCAATGTAAGGAATCTTTGTCTTTTTCTTATACGCTCTACATGATATTCTTCTTTTGCTTCTCATTCCCAACTCACCACATTAATCTTGTGATTCTCCTTTACAATGGCCACTCGCAACTTAGCCTTTTAGCCTGTATTGAAGTACATAATATTATTCCCCAATCTAGGGCCGCTTTTGGTAACCATCCTCAACTTAGGTTTTTTACCTCTATCAAGGTCCACATTGCTCAAGGGCAGACCAGGGACAATTTCAAGGTTTTCTACTATACAAGTTTAGGCTAATTAGGTGTTTTTGAAAGAATTGGTACATGTAAGGCTCAAACATTTAGAACAAGGGATAAAACCCCATTTGGTTGGGAATTTTTAGGCTAAAGTGGACTAATTTAAAGAACAAAGGCCTAAGATCCTTTCCTACTCCATTTATTCTTCAATCTAACTTAGAGTAACACCGCAATTTCTAAATTAGCATAAAGTACTAATCTAGAAAAATAAGCTCACACTCACATGGTATTGCATACATTATCAACAAAAGTCTCACAAATCATGCTTCATGTCTCGATTACCCTCACTTATCAAAACAAATATTGCCAAACACCCAAACATACACGGTTGTCGTTTAACTACTAATCAACATTTTTGGTGGGTACCAATTTTCTAAACATAATATAAATATACGTTATATGCCATAAGTAATTGTGCTATATGCTACACATAGTATATAAACATTCTAAACATTTTGGTTTAATAAAAATTAAATATTCATGAGGGAAAAGAACACGGGCAAGAAAACATCGGAATCAGAATTTGGGTTAGTTATAGCCATAAGCAACTCAGAATTCACTGAGGCCCATAACTACATATACCTATCGAAAAAATTGTGCATTGTCCCTCATGCACCAAATTAAGAAAAAATACAATAAGTAGGGGTCAAAAACAAACCTCGGTTCCTAAGTGTCAGTCTGTGGCTAACTCTGCCTATCCCCTTCCTGCGGGCTAGTCTCCTCAGCTACTACACTCTATCCGAAAGGGTCAATACCCCTTAACTGATCCTCCTCTCAAGCGCGTCTCATCTTCGCTTCCTTCCTTGAAACTCCCAAGGTATGCTCGAGATCCTCATCATCCTAAAAACCTTTGCACGTACATTACTCTCATCTTGCTCCACATCCGCGCAAGGTCTTTTCTCGAGGGAAGTCTGTTTAGGCTCTACATAGGTAAATAAGTCAAACAGCAGCACCGGAGATGTAGTCTCTGGCAGTGTTACAGGTGTCACAAGAGATGATGTCATGTTAGGCCTAAGCATCTCGATCTCCTGACGTATGGTTGACAAATCTGAAGGCTAGGCCTTGGCTTTCCTCTTTTGTACCAGCTCCACAAAAGCATCCATGCGGGCATCCACTCTAGAAACACGCTCTTGAATTATAGAGATAGTGAATGCCTGACTCCATTCCTCGGGGTCTACAATAGCTTGTCGTACCCATGGCCTAAGCTGCTGAATAAGCGAAGAAAACAGGGCCATAACATATGATAACCATTATGCCATGGCCTGAACAGAAGTGGCAAACACATAGAATATACCCATTGTAGAAGGCTATGAAGTAGTGGCCTCTGGTGAAGTATATTTTGTAGTAGGACCCCTCTCAATATCTACTACCTCAGGCTGCTAGGGTGACTCATTAGTAGTAGCAGCAAGAGTAGTGGTGGTGGCAGTCATAGAACCCTCAGATAGTGGCTCTAGGGAAAACACCTCTAGCATAGGATGAGGAAATGCCCACTGAAGCACCACGAGGTTCTCATCAGCCTTTATCAGGCTGGGCTCCAAAGGATGCTGGGCCTTAACTGGCTAGTTGAGCTGATGTAAGATCTCATCCCGTGACTCTTTCTAGAGTTTATAGATCAAAACTAAAAATGAGATGGAGGTGACTATCTTTATTGTTGACTCATGTATATGCTCTTCTATCATTCGGGCCCAATCAATGTCATAGCCAACCAAAAATTTTGTAACTAATATTGCATGCTCTGACGTAATTATGTTATCTTCCAAGGTTGGCCAGACACATGATCTGACAATAGCCCACCAAAACCTTGTGGGGAAAGAGATTGAAGCTTTGACAATCGGCTTAATGTAGGTTGTAACCTACATAAGTTCTGGACCCTGCTCCATGATGTAACTGGCCACCCATATCAAAAGTGAGGTCCTATGTACCGAATCCTTTATAATCAATGAATTTCTCACCTACCCCACCAGTGGTCAAACTCTGTTGTAAATTTAGGGGCACAATACTCTGGACCAAAAAAACTGCGACGGATCATCTCCTCAGAAATATCAACCTGTCGACCTCTCACCCATACCTCTATCAATGTAGTCTAAGTGATAGGTCTCATCCCCTTAGGAAGATCCTGCTAGATGATGATTGCGTACCATGCATAAAACTCCCATACTCGAATCGGGGAGTATTTTCCAAGCGACTCTATCAACCATATTAGCCCATCAAGTATCATTGTGTCAATCAGAATTGGAACATAGCTAAGTCCATCATTTATGAAATGATCCAAAAAAGTGCCCGAAAATTTGCCTCGAAAGTTCAAAAATCGTAATTTTCATGTATCTAAAAATTAGTTCATTATTACGAAAATCCGACTTCATATTCTTCTTTAGGGGGTCAAATTGAGTAGAAAATAGGTCTAATCAAAATTTTAGAGAGCCGTATCAAAATGCAAAAAAGAAAAAAACACGATTTTAGAGGGTTAATTTGAAGGGGCATATCTCTTAGCATACAAAGAACTGGCTGGCCCACAATATATCAAATTAAAGCTCTTTGAATTAGCTTGCCAAATTACTTGGTTTCTCCTAATTTCGAGTTCTGGTGAACACATTATACCTATTTTCGAAGAACTCATTTGTCCAAAAAATGCAATTCTAGTGAGCAATCCATTTTGGTCCTATTTTCTCTTAACTTCGGTCCAAGACCTTTAAGTCTTGGGCCTAAGGGTTCCCACACTTGAAAATACATATATTTAGCCTTATTTCACCCTCATATCATCCTAAATATTCCCCAATACTCACCAAATCACTTAGCAAAATATTTTCTCCCAAATTCATGTCCCAAGACTCAAGACCAATCTTAAGAATTTCATCAAGGATTTCACTCAAAGTTCAAGTCCCCATTAAATCCTTCTTCAATGTTTCTCCAAAAGTTAAGGTATGTAGTGTTGAGCCATTGGGTCCTTCCAGCCATGGTGCCTAAACCTTCCTTTTACTAATATTGCATGATATAAAGTTGATTTTTCATGTGGGTCTTTTATATTGAGAAATTTACTGCACAGTGATTTTAGTTCATGAAAGTATGGTTGTTTTAGCATGTTTTGAGCTCTAAATTTTGGATCTAACGTTGGATTTGATGAGGGATTTTGATGTGTATGTCTTGAGGGTGTTGCATAGTGTTGATTGATGGTTTTTGCAATGGATTTTCTTGCATGATTTCATCTCTAAATTGCATCATCTTTTACCCCCATTACGCAATAACCAAGTGTTTGATAAAATGATCGGCTAGGGTTTCTTGAGGAATCGTAGGTCCAATGCATGTTTTATGAGATAAATAATGTTATGATGATTATATGATGATGAAATGATGTATGTATGTGATGAATAAATGATGATAAGAAGGGAATATATGTATATAAGGATGAAGGGAATGAATATAGTTATGTTACTTTTTGTGAGGTTATACTACTCCCTATGAGGTTATGTTACTCTTTATGAGGTTATGCTACTCCCTATGAGGTTATGTTACTATTTATGAGGTTATGCTACTCTTCACGAGGTTATGTTACTCTTTATAAGGTTATGCTACTCCCTATGAGATTATGTTACTTTTTATGAGGTTATATTACTCTTTATGAGGTTATTCTAGTCACTATGAGGTTATATTACTCTTTATGAGGTTATGTTAATCCCTATAAGGTGATGTTACTCTTTACGAGGTTATACTAATCCCAATGAGGTTATGTTACTCTTTATGAGGTTATGCTACTCACGATTAGGTTATATTACTCTTTGTGAGGTTATGCTACTCCCTATGAGGTTGTGTTACTCTTTACGAGGTTATGCTATTCCCTATTAGGTTATGTTACTCTTTATGGGGTAATGCTACTCCCCATGAGGTTATATTACTCTTTATGAGGTTATTCTACTCCCTATGAGGTTATATTACTCTTTGTGAGGTTATGCTACTCCCTATGTGGTTGTGTTTCTCTTTGTGAGATTATGCTACTCCCTAAGAGGTTATGTTACTCTTTATGATGTTATGCTACTCCCTGTGAGTTTATGTTACACTTTATGAGGTTTTGAACTATGATGTACTCCTTACCCTCGTGTATGATTTGGGGTTATGAACTCATGCTATATCTCTCACCTTGTAGTATAAGGTAATCGGATAAGTTAATTTTGTTCTTAATGGGTTGAGTAAGCTATGGAAGAATGGATATTTTCAAGCATGTTTTACTACAAGCATTGTCCATGCATGCCATATTATTATATTATTCCTATTGTGTATTGTTAAGCATTTTTATTATGTTACCTACCTCTTGTTCCATTGCATCCCACATACTTAGTGCATTGCTCTGTACTAACGCATACTCTATGCCTACATGATATGACCATGTAGGAACCGGAGCCCCGCTTGAGTATCTCCACCCACATGGCTAGTACGGCTTCACTCAAGTTTATAGGTGAGTCCTCCATTCCGGGGATGTTGGTCTATATTTCTTATGTTATGTATCGATTTCTTCTTCTTTATAGGCTTGGGTCGTGACAAAGATAATATCAGAGCACTAGGTTGATAGATCCTCGAAGTCCAATACACTACGTTGATTGAAATCGTATTCATGGTTGTGTTGTGCACCACAACTATGAGTAGGAGGCTATGAGACATTTTAGGAAATGTTTCCCTTCTTTATGTCATGCTTTTTAAATGAGATAAGGTTTCCTCCTCTAAAGAATGTTCTTCGCTCTTCTAGTTGATTATGTCGCTTCGAAGGGAAAGGCGAAGGAAGCTAAGTGGAAAGTTT
Source organism: Solanum ossicruentum (assembly GCA_025774065.1). Taxonomy (NCBI): domain Eukaryota; kingdom Viridiplantae; phylum Streptophyta; class Magnoliopsida; order Solanales; family Solanaceae; genus Solanum; species Solanum ossicruentum. The sequence continues at coordinate 10,461 of JAOTQR010051215.1, forward strand.
TATGTTTGTGGATCCGAGTTTCACTATTTTTTTCATTATTACTTTTGGTTGCTAGAAAGTGTATAAGTGTTGATCCGTATTCATATTGCATTAGGTCTTGCCTCTTGACTTGTTGAATTCAATGTGGTGGATTTTGATGTTATTCTTGGGTTGGATTAGATGCATGCATGTTGTTTCTTCATTAGTGGTGGGGACTGTCTTTGAGTGGTATTGAAGGGGTAAAGTTCATTTCTTTTTTTAAGGTAGAATTGATCTCTAAGGGATTGCATTTTCATCTTGTACGAGTTAGGGGTGTTGAACCTAAGTTATTTATATTGAGTTGTTTTCGGTGATCAATGAGTTCTTGAATGTCCTTTTCGATATTCTAAATATGGGGCGGTGTTTTGTGGTTTGACTTATGCACTGGCCATGTCTATAAGTCTCATGAATAGAGTCTTAAAACTCTACCTTGATATGTTTGTGGTGGTCTCTAGTGATGAGGTATTGACTTGTTTAGAGCTTGTGAATCAATTGGGGGTAGTTTTGCAAGTCTTAGAGGATGAGAGGTTGTTTGCTAAATATGATAGGTGTGCAGTGTGTGTGGTAAGAAGGTGGTTAGGATTCTTTAAGGATTATGAATGAGTGTGCATTACTTTTCCCTGGTAAGGCTAATGTTGCGTTTAGTGCTCTAGGTAGCCTAGCATGTGCAGATAATGGTAGCAATAAGGAGACTAGTGGGATCCATCAATTAGTTAGATTGGAAGTTCGTTGAGGGAAGTAGAGAATGGTGGTATAGTGTTCTTGGTGGTTCCAAATCTTCTTTGGTTTAGGGGGTCTAGTTTAACCAAGGCCTTGATTCCGCCTTATTAGAGTTGGAAATTTTGGGTGAGAAGATGACACAGTGGAGGTTGTCTCCAAAGGGGGAGATGGTAGCTATGGTACCAAGTGGGTTAGGTGAATTTAAGGTTGACACTTAAGTTGAGGATTATGATTCTTTATAGAGTGTACAGGGAGGTTGGTAAGGTTGCATAAGTTTTGGGATTTGCCTATGGATGTAGATATGGTTCACCCAGTTCTTCATGCTTCTAGAGGGACGGGATGAATTTGTGACTGTAGTGTTATAGAACTCTTTGAAGTTGTGCGTGAGGTGGAGGATAAGTTGGCTTGGAAGGAGGTCCCGGTAGAGGTGTTGGATGGATGAGTGGAGGGGTTGATTAATGGGGATGTGGTGTTCATTAAGGCCCTTTGGAGTAATCATTTATTAGTATGTGTCTCTCGAAAAGCCAGAGTGGGCATGGAGGAGCAACATCCATATCTCTTTCATTCTATTCAAGATTATGATGACATGTAAAGTCCTTTCTATGATTCTAAGTTGTATGTTTCAGCCCCTATGTCATTCATATGATTCATGTTTAAGTTGGCAAGTTTATGATGATTTTACACTTATGACGAGGTTTTGAAAATGGTGTTTTAAATGTGCATTGTTGCATTTTTGTTGGGGTTGATCTATTTATGATTACTCTTCTCTTGTATGTTTCTTTGATATTTGGGGACGAATGTTCCCAATGGGGAGATATTGAAACGACCCCAAAAAATAACCCAAAATGTGCCTTGGAAATGCTCAGAATCATAACTTTCATATATTTAAAAATATGTTTGTTATTTCAAAAATCCTACTTCATATTCTTGTTTAGGGGGTCAAATTGAGTGGGAAATGGGTCTAACCCAAATTTTTGAGGAACCGTATCAAAATTCGAGAATCGTAAAAATGCGATTTTGGAGGGTCAACTTTGAAGTTGTATAGCTGTTAACACACAAAGAACTAAGTGGCCCACAACCTAAAAAATTAAATCTCTTTGAATTAAATTTCCAACTCACTTGGTTTCACATCATTTCGAGTTTGGATGAAGGAGTTATGCCCATTTTTGTGGAACTCGTTTGTGTAGAAAATGCAATTCCAGTGAGCAGCCCGTTTTGGTCCTATTTTCTCTTGACTTCGGTCCAAGAATTTTAAGTCTTGGTCCTAAGCTTCCTACACTTGAAAATACTTATTCATAGCCTTATTTCACCCTCATATCATCCTGAACATTCCCTAATACTCACCAAAACACTTAGCACAATATTTACTCCCAAATTCAAGTCCCAAAACTCAAGGCCAATCTTAAGGATTTCATCAAGGATTTCACTCAAGCTTCAAGTCCCCATTAAAGCCTTCTTCAAGGTTTCTCCAAAAGTTAAGGTATGTGATATTGAATCATTGGTTCCTTCCATCCATGGTGCCTAAGCCTCATTTTTACTAATATTGCATGATTTAAAGTTGATTTTACATGTGGGTCTTGTATATTGAGAAATTTACTAGACAATGATTTTAGTTCATGAAAGTATGGTTGTTTTAGCATGTTTTGAGTTCCAAATCTTGGATCTAATGTAGTATTTGATGAGGCGTTTTGATGTGTATGTATTGAGGCTGTTGCATAGTGTTGATTGATGGTTTTACAATGGATTTTTTTGTATGATTTCATCCTAAATTGCATGGTCTTTTACCCCCACTATGCAACAACTAAGTGTTTGATAAAATGTTGTGCTAGGGTTTCTTGAGGAATTGTAGGTCCAATGCGTGATTTATGAGTTGAATGATGTTTTAATGATTATATGATGATCAAATAATGTATGTATGTGATGACCAAATGATGATAAGAAGGGAAAATATGTATATAAGGATGAAAGAAATGGATATATGTATTTAAATCATGTAAAGCACCTTTGGTATTGTAAGGGAATTGTTGGGCACTCATGTTGTTATATTCTTGTGAATTGTTGATGACTTGTTGGATTCTTAAGATAAGGTTTATTCTCTTGTCAATTGTGAAAGCCAACTAGGAGGGGTTATGAACTATGTAATATGTTTTACCCTCTAGAGCAAGGCCAATTCCTACATGTAGGGGTTATGAGCTATGTTATATGTTTCACCCTCTAGAGCAAGGCCAATTCCTACATATAGGGGTTATGAGCTATGTTGTATACCTTACTGTCATGTACGAATGCAATCTACTTCTTATTAGGTTATGCTACTCCTTATGAGGTTATGCTACTCCCTATGAGGTTATGTTACACGTTATGAGGTTATGCTACTCCCTATGAGGTTATGTTACTCCTTATGAGGTTATGTTACTCTCTGTGAGGTTATGTTACTCCTTATGAGGTTATGCTACTCTCTTTGAGTTTAAGTTACTCCTTATGAGGTTATGCTACTCCCTATGAGGTTATATTACTCCTTATGAGGTTTTGCTACTCCCAATGAGGTTATGTTACTCCTTATGAGGTTATGCTAGTCCTTTTGAGGTTATTCTACTCCTTATGAAGTTATGCTACTCCCTATGAGGTTGTGTTACTCCTTATGAGGTTATGTTACTCCCAATGAGGTTATGTTACTCCTTATGAGGTTATGCTACTCCCTATGAGGTTGTGTTACTCTTTATGAGGTTATGCTACTCCCTATGAGGTTATGTTACTGTTTATAAGGTTATGCTACTCCCTATGAAGCTATATAACTCTTTATGATGTTATTCTACTCCTTATGAGGTTATTTTACTCTTTATGAAGTTATGTTACTCTTTATGAGGTTATGTTACTCTTTATGAGGTTACGCTAGTCAATATGAGGTTATGTTACTCTTTATGAGGTCATGTTACTCCCTTTGAGGTTATGTTACTCTTTATGAGGTTATGCTACTCCCTTTGTGGTTATGTTTCTCTTTTTGTGGTTATGAACTATGATGTACTCCTTACCCTCGTGTATGATTTGGGTTTATGAACTCCTGCTATATCTCTCACCCTAAAGTGTAAGGTAGTTGGATAAGCTAATTATGTTATCTTAATATGTTAAGTACGCAATGAAAGAATGGATATTTTCAAACATATTTTATTACAAACATTGTCCATACATGCCATATTGTTATATTATGCCTATTGCCTATTGTTATGCATTTTGATTACATTGTTTATCTATTATTGCATTGCATCCTACATACTTAGTACATTCCAATGTACTAAAGCATACTCTATTGTCACACCCCTCCCTGGGGTCGTGACCAGTGCCCGATAGGGGCACGTAAACACATACTAAGCCGAATTCCTGTATAAACATAGCCTGGAAT
>JAOTQR010051224.1:0-14594 GCA_025774065.1 Solanum ossicruentum
TGATCCAGCTGTGATAAGTCAAGAAATGACCAAGGATCTACGTCAGTTAGCTAATCTGGGAGTTCGTCTCCTTGAAAATCCAAAAGAAGGGGTTATTATGCATAATGCTGTGGAGTCTTCATTAGTAATAGAGGTTAAAGACAAACAGTTTGAGGATCCTGTTCTACGACAGCTTAAGGAAAAGGCAAGTCAGGGTACAGTAAAGGGCTTTAATCTTACACAAAATGGAGTACTGTACTACCAGAATAGATTATGTATACCTGATACTAATGGCTTAAGAAAGAGGATAATGGAAGAAGCCCATTATTCTCAATATTCCATCCATCCAGGATTAACTAAGATGTACCATGACCTGAAGGGAATATTTTGGTGGGGAGGCATTAAGAAAGACGTTGCAGAATTTGTGGCTCAATGTCCAAACTGCCAATAGGTGAAAGTAGAACACCAAAAGCCAGGAGGGTATATGCAGTTTATAGAACTTCCAACATAGAAGCGGGATATGATTAATATGGATTTTGTTATAGGTTTGCCTCGCTCAACTCAGAAGTTTGACTCCATATGGGTAATAGTTGACAGACTCACAACACACTTCTTGCCAGTCAAGAGTGATTATATAGCTGAAGAGTATGCCAAGCTATACCTCAAAGGGATAGTCAGGCTACATGGAGTCCCAATCTCCATTATATCTGACCGAGGAGCCCAATTACTGCAAAGCTTTGGAAGTCCTTCCAAAGAAGTCTAGGGATACAAGTGAATTTGAGTACAACATTCAACCCCCAAACAGATGGTCAAGCAGAACACACTATTCAGACACTTGAAGATATGTTGCGAGCTTGCGCATTGGACTTTAAAGGTAGTTGGGTGGACCATTTGCCACTTATTGAGTTTGCTTATAACAATAGCTACCACGCAAGTATAAAGATGGCACCTTATGAAGCCCTGTATGGAAGGAAATATAGATCGCCAATTAGATGGTTTGAAGTAGGTGAAAGCACCTTACTTGGGCCAGATCGAGTACAACAAGCCATGAAAAAAGTTAAGGTGATACAACAACGACTAGAAATAGCCCAAAGTCATCTCAAATCATATGCGGATGCTAGGAGAAGAGGACTGGAATTTTCCGTAGGTTATTGGGTATTTTTAAAGGTGTCTCCAATGAAAGGGGTTATGAGATTTGGTAAGAAGGGAAAACTAAGCCCATGTTACATAGGGCCATATAAGATAATTAAAAGGTTCAGACAGGTTGCGTATGAACTAGAGTTACCCCAAGAGCTTTCAATGGTTCGTCCAATTTTTCATATCTCAATGCTTCGAAAGTGCATAGGTGATCCATCCCGTATCACTCCTATTGATGATGTACAGGTTACAGAAGATCTCACCTATGAAGAGGTACCTGTTGCTATTCTAGATCATCAAGTTAAGGAATAAAGAAATAGCTTAAGTTAAAGTGCTTTGGAGGAACTAGCAAGTAGAAGAAGTAACATAGGAGGCTGAGGATGTGATGAAATCGAAATATCCTCACTTATTTGAAGCTAAAGAGGAAGTTCAACATATAGAATTGGGATACTAATAAGTACATGTTATTGAATACTTAATGTGTTATCAAAGTTTGTGTAAGTAAAGTTTAAACTTAGCTAAGCTACCTAAGTGTTCTAACATTTGAGGACGAATGTTCCTAAGGGGGGAGGATGTAACACCCCACACCATACAATACTAGCACAATGCAAATGAAACATGATAATGGTTTGGTCAAATTGACACTAAATTTTAAAAGTGCTTGAATCTTGCGTTAATGGGCTATATGGGCGTCTAACGCTTAAGAGGGTCGAGTGTATATGTGTTTTGTGTCGAATTGAGGAGATTACAACCTTAAAATGAAATAAGAGAATTGAGGTGCTTGCAGGACTTAGAAGCTAGTAGGTGACTCACCTACTTGCTTAGCTCAAATTTGTTAGCTAAACGGAGATGAGGCGCGACGTCGAATTTGTCCAAGTCTGATTACAAATAAAGTCCGTGTTAAGAGTGAAACTTTAGCACATATTTTAGAATCATAAATAGACTAAAGGATCAGCCCAAAAATAATATAAAGAGAGCCCAAGACCATTAGAATATTCTTAGCAAGTTAGGCCCAACTAATTAAGAAGAAGAAATCTGAAAAATGGGCAGCAAAGGCCCATGCATTTGGAGCTCCAAAAGGCCCAAGTGAAATGAGGAAGGAGTTGCATCACCTACTTGGTGATGTAAGGCTTAAGTACCCTTAGTAAGTCGGCCAAGGATCAATTTAAAGAAGGCCTAAAGAAGCTCCCACAAGTCACTATTATCTTGAACACAAAAAATATCAGCTTTATCTCCAACTTTTCTCTCAACGTGTTCTGACTTGCAAAACAGCAAAAAAAGAACTTCTAGGGTTCTTATGGAAGCCCTATACCTTGAATATAGTGGCAAGTAAGCTTATACATGTGTTTACTATGGTTTGCTTATGAAAAACAAGAGTTATATGCTAGTATTTTGATGCTGGAAAATCTGGACAGATTCTATGCCGAAAGTTGCTGCACCTTTTTCTTTTTGTTTTGGTGATTCCTCTATGGTTTGTAAGTTGTATTATGAAGAAAAATTGGTGTTATTAATGCGTTTTGAGTTATAAACATCACCCTAAGGTTGCTTCCCTGATTTTGGTTTCATTTAACAAGCGCATTTTATCGTGTATCTTAAGCGTTATGTTGATTGGAACTTGTGGGCTGTTGTATATAAGGCTATTAGCCCACGTCCTTAATGATTGATTCTCTACTATTTAGGAACTGGTTAAAGGATGTTTGTATGTGTAAATATTGCTGGAACAGTTTAGTTACAGCTGGAATAGTTTTGGAATTGTCAAAGTCGAAATGTAGCGGAGGAAGGTAACGTTATGCTGTCTGTTTTTAGATTGTATGGAATTGTGATGTGCTGTGCTTTATGGGCTGTTGTAAGGCTTTTTTGGAATTAACAAAGGCTGGTCATGATGTGTATGTGTGAATGTGTGTTGGAAATTATGATTAGAGGTGTAAAGGTTAAAGGAATACGCTTGGGTTTATAAACACCCGCGTGCTGCTCGTGTGTTGTATTGTTATGTAATTGGGCTGCCAAGATGTGTCTATTCACTGCTAATGCTAGTTTTATTCCTTACCATGTTGTAGATAAGTATTTGGCGGAAGGGAAGATTATTTTGAGTTAGTAACAAGGTCCGACGACGAGGTTGTAAGGTTACTTGATTTCGTATCACTTGGCATGAAACATAGATCTCTCCTTGGTACATAAAGGCACTCACCAACTTCGACACAACTATTAACCATGTCTCTACTCTTGTACATGTTTATATGATTCCATATATAGTTACCTTCACAATTGCATACATGTTTGCATACCATGTTACATTAGTTCTTGTTATGAAATAAAGTTCATGAGTTGTTCCATTTCATATGCATTTGTGTAATGTACCTTTTCCATTGTCATGTTGTCGTGTGTGATTATCCACATGTCACATGCTACATATACATTCCTATAGCTCCAATATTATGACCACCAGAAAAATCATCTCAAAGGTAATTGAAAGATAATGTATATAGTTTTTGATAGGTGGTAGCCCGAGGGGTTGATTATAACCTAGCCGGGGATGATCCTATCAACGGGGGATAGCCCGAGGGTTTGAGTATAACCTAGCCAGGGACAAACCCGATACAGTTTCACCACTGATCAGTTGGTCATTTGTTTTACAGTTGTGCACAAATTTTACAATAAAGGTAAAGCAAAATAAAGAACAGAAAGTACATGATCCCACAGTGTAACTAAAGGTGGTCTCTTATGTTACACCAGTATACAGTTTCATTTGAGTTGTTACTTGATATATAGTATATTCTACCTTACATACTCAGTACATTATCTCGTACTGACGTCCCTTACGGAGGACCTGTATTTCATGCTGCAGGTACAGGTGTTAGTCGATCTCCCTAGTAGGAGTATAGGATATTCAGCTACTGTCAACAAGCTCCAGGTTGCTTCGGGGCTTTGTACATTTCTAGAGATTACATGTCTTTATTGTACAATTGGTTGAGGCGGAACCTGTCCCGACCCTTATCAGATGTTTTTCTTTATTTAGAGGCTTTGTAGACTATGTAAAGCAAAGTGAAGTCATGTCTCATACTATAGACATTGGTGCCCCAACGGCCTAGTCATATGCATTTCTTTTTGGCTTGTTATCACTATTTGTCTTATTAAAGGCATGTCAAACATAGAAACCCCTTATAGTATGTACAAAAAATGCATAGACCCGGGTTGGTTCTCCCGAGCCTTATCGGCGACGGGTGACAGTCCGCTCTAACGGGACTTTGGGGCGTGAAAATAGTTACTAAAGGCCCTCCTTGACACATACCGATGATGACATCAGATACCTCATCCACCCCTTGTCTTTCTTGAAAAGAGTAGAATCTATTTTGCCTTGAAGCACCGCCTTGTTGTCCTCTTTTAGCTCTTGGACCCGCCGGAGTGATGTGCTATCAAAATACAACATATTTGATGCCTGAAACAAGGGATTTTACAAGTTTTTAATGTGAGTTTTTATGGTTTTATGTATTACGTTTGATTTTGTAGAAAATATAGATTGGCTTGATTTTTGGAAAAACTAGCAGATTTTGTTGAATTTGAAGAACTGCGAGACTCACTATGAGTTGTAGCCCAAGTTATGAGTCGTAGGAACCATTAAATCACACAATTCAATAACCTTGATAGGTAGATTTCCAATAAGTTGGAATTTAACAACTTATTTGCATCTCTATGTGAGTTTTTTCCCATCTAAATGATGAACCCTAGACGTATTTTAAGAGACAAGGATAAGTTAGAAAAATTAGCACCAAGTGACTTCCATGGGAGGCCTCGACAATACATAAAGATTTTATGGGCCATAGAAGGCTTCGTGAAAGACCTGTCTTTGTTGCCTTCCCTTGAAGGAAAGGTCCACAAACCTGTCTATGGACCGTATAAGATACTATGGCCCATAGAGGGTGTCGTGAGCCTTGGTATAAGAACCCTTCTCTAGGTTACCTATCGCGACCTCTTTTACAACCTATGAAGGGATCTATGAATCATAAAAAGTTCTAAGCACCTATATGGCCTGTGAAATTTTTCGCGATCTTTCTTAGATTCCATAGAAGGTGACTTTAGAAGCGCTATATCTCTCATCTTCGCAGACACCTTCATAGATCGTGATGAGGTATATGGACCAAGAAAGATTCATGGGTAAGCACTATGTATGACACTGTGATTAGGATTCTCAATGAAATTCGAATCAAATCTTTTAGCATATGATACACATACATAGATAAATAAAGTATTAATACATATCTACAATAAGCAGAATATAAACCAAATCTCAAATAGTTTAATAGTAAAAGAATCAATAGTCAAAGAAGGAAGTATAGAATCCATACAATCCAACATACCTCTACAAGATCTAACATATGTGGGTATTCACGCATAACTTCGTGTAATTGTGCATAGTTAGTTATAGTGTTACTGCACTTCCTTTAATTGTGCAACATTCAATATTGTTAGGTAGCTATCTACTACTCATAGGATTAGCATAGAAGTTTATTATTAAGAGTCCACTAGGAATAATCCTCCTAAAATATAGGAGTTATTGTTGGTTTTGACTTGTATTTAAGGTGCTTTCAGTACATTGTAATAAGAACTCAATCGATCTTGAATCTTTATGGTGTCATAGATGCTCTAAACTCCAACGAGTATCGATAGCCAATTCACCTCGTTCATTATTTATTTTCTCTTTTCTGTTCGTCGTTCATTAATTTTTTTCTCTTTTTTGTTCTTCTATCATGGTGAATCCAAGCGACTCCATTGTTGCTGTTGATAACACCAATCACATAGTTCAATTTAATCCGGGTTCCCAATTACCCATCAAACTTATTGGTCTAAGCAATTTCATTATCTGGAAGGCGCAGGTTGAGTGTGTCATGTTAGGCCACGACCTTTATGGTTATCTAGATGGGACCATGACAGTGCCACCAAAGACTATCCTTAAGAATAATTCCAAGGTACCCAATCCCAAATATAAATATGATTTCGACACGACCAGTTAATTCGCAATGCCTTGAAGGTATTGGTTGACCAAACAATCATGTCCGCATTCACAAAAACCTCCACTCCAAACAAGCCTGGGACACATTTCATCACTTGTATGGGAACAAATCATACACGAGTTTTTAATCTTCGATACTCCTTAGCCACAATCACAAAAAATTCTCGCAGTATGACTTCATATCTCTAAGAAATCAGAACTATTGTAGATGAACTTACAACTGCAAGCGCTCCCATTCCAGATGCCAAACTTGTTGTCAAAATACTCTGTGGCTTTGGCCCTGAGTATGATTTCATATCTGCTACTATCCAAGCGCGAGATGCACCTATCTTTTATGAAGACTTGTATGATAAGCTTCTCAATAGAGAGCTTCTTCTTCAGCATACGGAGCCTCACCAATTTGTGCCCTTTATTACTACTACAATGGTGCAAAAGTCCTCCTCCCTAGCCAATTCTAAACCTCAAACCAATAGGCGCGGATAAGCTTCATGTCCATAAAATTCCAGGTAGTCGAATGCATCACCCACCACATCAAATTGGAATCCAACTACCTCTTCTCAACAAAATCCTCTAGTTCGTTAATTATATGGTAGGATTGGGCATACTGCCAATGTATGTCATTCCTGTTCTCACAATCACTTGGAAGCCAAGGCGCACTATGCTTAAATGCCTTAGATTGTTGATTTAGAAGCATTCCATCATGTGACTACAGACTCTCAAAATCTTTAATGTTTGGATGACTACACCGGGACTGAGCAAATCACCTTGGGTAATGGTAACAAAATCCTTGCAACTCACACTGGTGCTGTTCAGTTAAATACTTCCACAAAAGAATTTTACCTTTCTAATACCCTATGTGCCTTCGCTATTAAATATAACCTTATATCCATGTCTAAATTTTGTCAAGATAATCTGACATCCATGGAATATTTTTCTTATTTATTTGTTGTGAAGGATTTGAACACGGGGTGATATTGGCACACTACCAGAATAGAGATGGACTTTATGAATGGCCTTTTGGAGAAGGTCAATGCAATCAGAGCTATCTAATAAATAAGGCGGAAACTCAGTAGTCTTGACATAGAAAATTAGGACATCCCACTTAAAGAGTGCTTAAAACACTCTTGCATAAGTTTTCAATTCCTGTTTTCAATTTTGAAAAGTTAGAGTATTGTAATTCATATTCTACTAAAAGTCACCGTTTACCTTTTTCTCAAAATACTTCACAAAGCAGAAGGCCATTGCAAATTATTTTCAGTGATCTTGGGGGCCCTCACCTGTTTTGTCGGTTGACAAAAAATTATATTATGTAATTTTTATTGTCAATTTATCAAATATATTTATCTTTCTACAATTAAAAATAAAAGTGAAGTTCAAACAATTTTTTCTAAATTTAATTCCCTTGTTGAAAACTATTTTCATACTAAAATACTCTTGATATACACTGATAGTGGTGGTGAGTTTGAAGGCCTTATGTCATTCTTTCATGCCAATGGCATTGAGCACCTTGTATCACCCCCATATAGAAAACAAGTCGCCATGGCTGAACGTTGACAATGCCATATTATAAAACAACAAAAAACATTTTGCATCAAGCCTCTATATCTCCAGTATTTTGGTCTTTTGCTTGTCCACATGCCACATTCCTGATTAACAGATTGCCTACCCCAACCCTTGCTAATGACTCTCCATACCAAAGGTTATTTGGTGAAGTTCCAAATTACAAACTTATTCGGACCTTTGGCTGCCTTTGTTAATCATGGCTCAAACCTTACACAAAACACAAATTAGATTCTCAATCTACTCTTTGTGTTTACCTAGGCTATTCTAATGTTCATCAATCATCAGTGTTATTATCCTATTTCTCAAAAGTTATATATTTCCTGAGATGTTATTTTTTATGAAAATAAATTTCTTTTTTTGGATATGTGTTCCTCTTTTAAGGAAAAAAGTTTTGAATCTACATTGGGATATTTTGCACAAATAATCACAAGACTCCACCCCCAAATATGTTTCCTGAATAAATTATGAGATTCCATTGCCAATAGTGGGGACTAAAGACATGTTCCTACCTCACACTCAAAGAAAGGAAATTATATAGTATCATCAAAGGATCCTCAATATAAGCTAAAGTGACAAGGAATTGTATAGAACTAGGATTGCCGTTGAAGTATTTGGACTAATCACCAATCATCAATGGAGGCCAAAGCTATCCACTTGTGTGAGGGTAGGATGAGTGCCCTCCCCTACATTATAAAACAATGCAGTTAAAGAAGTATGTGTCTATATGTTTGAATGTACTAATTATGTAGGGAATTGATAAGTCATGAAAATACGACTTTTGTGACACTTAAAATATAGGATTATTAAATGTTTTTAAGCATGTTTTGTTAGTTTGATGTGCATTTTGTATTTATTTTTAGGAAAATGAGCAACTTAAAGAGTAACTAAACAACAACCTAATTTTCTTTTGTTCTTGGTTGAAACATTCAAATAATTATTCGTGATAGCATCTTAAGAAATAGTGATGAGCATTTGGCATGTGTTAGACATTGGATAAAGTTGACAAGGCTAAATTGCACAAGTACAAAGCCATTTCGAAAGAAATCGAAGAAACCTTAGAGTAGAATTCATTGAGGATGCCATGTGTGGACTTACACACTCATTATAGGCATTTAGATTAGTCATATGAAGGTGTCAAGTGGTGATGCAAAAGTGCCTGATTTGTCCAAAAGCATGGGAAGAAATAAGGAATAAAAAGGAGCAAGGAAGCACACCATGTGGGTATTCATGATCAATGATGTGCTTGATACCTCTTTAAAATGCTTTGTCCATGGTAAGGAAAAAAAATTATGGCAAAGTACCTCACCCTGAGCCCTTGCACGACTCATGGTGCACTTCATGAATCGTGAAGGTGCTCGTGAAAGGGCACCATGGCATATTGGATGATTGTTGCATAAATGGGCCTGGATAGTTTTTACAAAAAGGGACACAACACGAAACCTTTAACTCGTCATGGTGTCCTTTATGGCTCATGAAGGTGCTCCTCGAGTAACCAGCTGATACACTAATGCAAGGCAAGGCACCATGAGGCCTTCAACGGTCCATGGAGCTATTCACGTCCCGCATAAAGTAGCAAGAAGATGAAGGCATTGTGGACAGTGTCCAGGCCAGTCATGAAGAGGAAGATATTGTGCAATCCTGGATAGTTTTCTAGGTCAAGTAGACATCATGAAGGATCGTGGCGAACTCCCTGAAAAGCATAAGCGACAAGAATTTTTAAGTTTCCTACTCCAATTAGGATCGTTTTCCTAATAATCCATTTAGGATTGTGTTTAGGCATATATAAAAATGCTTGTTTTGTTTTACTTTTAGATTATTATTCATTATATTTATGGGGTTGCAAGACATGAGAGAAACATCAACTTTCTAGTAATTTTCCTTCATATTGGCGCTTGGATAGTGAGAAAAGTATCAACACTTGTAGTTGTGATTTTGATTATTAGTTGGGGACTCAATTGGGTTTTCATGTATCGTTTGAATGTGTGAACCAAGACTTTATTATTTATTTGTTGTTTGTGATTTAAGTATGGATTGTAACATGATTTGTATTTCAATTCTTGCAAGTTGGCATAATTAAGCCCACAATTAGGGTTGTACGAAGCATGTTGCTATAACAAAGTAGCCAAACATAGGGTATTATTTGGGACTTATGTTGCATGTATTATGGTTTCTTCCATCTAAAAGTCTTTCTTGATGAGTGTATATATCAAGAAATCACCCAATTCATTATTTGTTCAAGAATGATATAAGAAAAGAAATCATAATGGTAAATAGACACAATTAACCTTAATTTGAGTCACTTGAGCCCAAGAAGGGATGTACACTTAGATTAAGGATTAATTTGTACTCTATTATGCTTGAGCCCGAGAAGGGATAGTAAATTTGAGACCAATAAGCAAGGGTTAGTATGCACACATTCTGAGACCAAGAGATGATGAATCAAATATGTCTAGAAAGGACCAATAGGTAAACTAGAGATTACATAACTTGTTAGATTTTACATGTGACTCAATGAATGATATCATCAATGTTAAATGTTTACTAAGTTAGATGTAATGGGGACCACAACCCTAGTCTTTTATCAAACTTTCTAAGGCCTAGTTTGTTACGTTCGCATTTGTAATCGTAGTCAGGATCTTACTTAGTTCAAAATCCACCATTTTACTTTTCTGTATTGTTTGTTTTTTTTTTTAAAAAACCAATGACTAATATAAGATAACTAGTATAGTTGTTTCAACCTATTCCTAGTAGGATTGACTGTTACTCTTAGTTGGATAATTACTGCTAAAGATCATCTAATTAGTATAATTGAACGGAGAAATACGACTTTGAAATAATCTACTAGTTTTCTATTTTTAGTTATAGTTCTATTTCTTTTTTTTGTACTTTTTGTTTTAAGTTAATTTTGTGTAGGGAATAAGTTGTGTATGCCAGACACCCTGAGTAAGGGTGAATCTTTGATTCCCTATGACCCTGAGCTGCAGAAATCTATTAGAAGGAGAACACACAAGACGTGAGGTACAAAGATTAAGAGAGTTGGGTGACAATCCACCCATGGATAACGATAGTGAAAATGTATTAGATGAAGAAATCATACCCCCACCTCCATATAAGCTAACACTATTAGGCCAAGAGCACAGGACTATGAATTTAGCATATGAAGATGATGATGGCAACTTGGATGGTTTGGGTGCTATAAGATCTACAGTGCTTCCTCCACTTCCCTATGGAGTGAAGTTCACTATCATGAGTATTATGCTGCAGATGTTGAACCTAAAAGGATTATTTAGCGAAGCAGTTAGTAAGGATGCAAACCAGCATTTGATGAAATTTACAGCCACATGCAAGTCATCAGAGGTTCCCAGGGTAAGTGAAGTAGCTATCTGCCTGCGTTTGTTTCCTTTGTATCAATATGGAGAGGCAATAAAGTGGCTCAATGAATTGCTACATGATTCTATCACATATTAAAGGGAGTTAAAAAAAGTATTTTTGGAGAGGTTCTTTACACTATCTAGAAAGCTACAACTCAAGGATGAAATAAATGCTCACAACAAGTAACCATTAGAGGCCCCACATGAGACTTGGGAATGGTTTAGACCGAAATTAAAGTAGCACCCGAAGCATAACCTCATGAACGAACATTAGAAAGAGGTGTTTTATAGATTTGGCAATTTTGTTACTAAACCTATTGTTGATGCAGCTTGTGGAGGGTCGTTCATAGATAGGACATTACAAGAAGCCATAACAAATTTAGATCAAGTCTCAAAGATTAATCGGGTATAGTACATAAGAGATTCAGGCAACATTGGGTTCATCTTTGATATGTCAGTAGAAAGAAGAAGAGCAAGACCAGGACATGGTCCACAACATGCCCCAGATGGACTTAGTGACCAAATGCTTGTTGTCTGAAGGGCTTGAAAAGGTCAAGGCCACAGAAAATGATAATTTGTATGATGATCATGCCTTTGACCTTCATGAGCAAGCCAAGTTCTTGAACAATTAGGAGGGTTTCTAGACTTATAAGTCTGAGAACCAAGGTCAGAACTATCAACAAAATAGGTACTATCACAAAGGAAAAAACCACAATCAAAGGAACTAGCCGTAGAAAGACAACTATGAAACTGATTACAATGGTGCCAATCTACAAGTTAGAAGTAGAGATAAGGTCAGAGCAAGGTCAAGCGACTCACGGATGGAGGAGTTTGTGATAACGGTACTCCAAAAAGTAGATTCAACTTAAGCTGGCGTCAAAGTGTTGAGAAGTGATGTGCTAAGAATGAACAAAATGGTTGATTCACACTCAACCTCCATCAAGCACTTGGACCAACAAATGGGTCATCTTTTAACAACAGTGAATCATAGGAAGAATGGTGCACTACCCAGTGACACTTTTCAAAATCCTCAGATGAAAAAGTGATTGCAATTTTGGGCATGTTATGCCACAATATTAAATCAGGCGCTGTATGAGAGGCAACCCATGAGGATACTTGATGAAGTCTGAGTAATCAGGTACATCACTACTAATGCCTAGGGTATCCTAGGTATGATCATTTCCCTTATCCTTTGCCTTGATTTGACATACATTAGGGACAATGCATAAAATTTGATAGGGAATGGGGCATGCTGAACCCTGAGGAGTTTTTCTTGCATGTTTCTATTCTCTAAAGATGTATTATATAGTTGAACTAGCATGTTTAGACTATTTCATCTTTGTAAGTGTTTGTACGAGTATATAGTAACCTATGATTTCCGTGTAAAAAATGCCCCAATTTAAACATTTTCAAAAATCCTGTAAGCACATGCATCCCTACTTGACTAGCTTGCCCTATATTTATAATGCATTGTGGACATTAATTTGTTGGCATACTGTTGAATAAAACATGACTGTGTTGGCTAGCACTAAATAGTATAGGGTATGTGCCATACGTGTGTGAGATTATTTGTTTAATTTGATTAATGCACTTGTAAGAAAGAACTTTCCTGGATAGTCCCACTAAAACAATTGAATGACTAGATTAGGACAATATCTTAGGCCATTTTTGATGATGAGTCACATAGCCTAAATTTGACCAACCAAATGAAATTGTTCCTATAATGATCCGACCTAGGTCCTAGTCATCACACGACGAATGAGATACCTAGAGGCACCTCACTTAAGCCATCTTTAATATCTCAAGCATTTATAGACATATAAAACTTAACATTTGCGGAATCAAAGGGGAAAAGTGGTCTATGGGTAGCATATGACAATGAAGCAACTTTAAAAAGGAAATTTTACATACTTGTCCATGAATGCACACCAATGAAACCATGGATGGGAAAAACTGATATCGATCAATTTCAATCAAATAGAAAAGACTCCATACCTAAATAACATGGAATGTAAAAGCCTAAAATTGCCAACATATACATCATGTCTGAATTACAAGCAAGAAAAAAATGGTAGAGACCTGAACTAAGGGCTCACCACAAAAGTACTAGCCTCGAACACATGAAAACTAGCCACGAGTCGGTGGAGGAGCACTTGTCTGTACTTAGTTAAATCATGCAGGCAAAATATGCATTAGTACTTTTGGAATGTACTAAGTATATTAGATGAAAATGCAAACATAATATTGTAATGCCATCATTCACAAGTAAAGACTCACTTGTGTGGGACGATAGATGGGACTTTTATATGGCTTAAGCATGCACAAGGAATGTCATGTCAAGATGAGTAAATTCATGCACATAGAAGAACACATGTGATGGAAACACATCATAAAATCATAAACTTATGGGAGTGGACCTTAATTGACAAATAAGATCATATGAGCTACTACATGGAATCCAATATAACCCTTTACGTTGGCACAGGGAGAGCACTTGTAAGGTGGAACTCCGTCACTTCACATGCATCTTTATATAACACAAATAGCCCGTATGGATCCAGTAGCCTAGCCTACAAGGGCTCCTATGGTGGCACATAGTTAATGAGACAAAGGATTACTATTAAAGTTCTGTCACGACCCAAGCCTAGGGCCTAAACGTGACTATAGGATAGGGAACCCGAATGAACCCTAAATAAGCCTCATAATTACATATTATTGGTTGCGGAAGTAATTAGAATAACAAAAAGAGACAAATGTAAACAAAGGAAATAGACTAAGGGTAACTTCCATATCATAAACATCAAGAGTCAATAGAGTCAAACTCATAGCATAGATATACATCATGTCCAACAACACCTCTACTACATAGATAAGAGAGGGGCCTAAGATAAAGCAACCGGACACACTCTCATAGTCAATACATAAGTCAAGAGATAATGTTTTTATGCATAGCAAGAGATCATAAGTAACATCCTCAGAATGGAGAACTCACCAACAAGCTTGATAGAAGTCGTACTAGCCACGTGGAGGAGGAGGATGATCAAGCAGTACACCGATTCCTACATGGTGATATCATTTAGGCATAGAGTATGCATTAGTAGATTTGAATATACTAATTATGTAGGCTGAGATGCAACAAGAGGTAGAAATCACAAGAAAAATGCATAATGATAGGACATGAATAGCGTACTAACAATATGGCATATATGAATGATGCTTGAAGTAAACCTATGCTTATATAGATCGTAATACGAATGTAAGGAGTGACCATTATAGTGCAAGCCAAGGCCTACAACCCCCTTTGATAGGCACATGAGGTACTAACCCATTCATGAGGTTGACAGAGTACAAACACCCCACCAAGGTTGATGGAGGACAGAGTACAAGCCCCCTATCAAGGTTGATGGGTACCAACCTCCAACAAGGGTACCAAGGCCTACCACCCCCCGAGCTAGGTGACCAAGGTACCAATCCCTCGATAGGTTACCCGGGCCTACAACCCCCCGAGCTAGGCTTGGTTATTCCCAACACTATAT
>JAOTQR010051245.1:0-10619 GCA_025774065.1 Solanum ossicruentum
TATTAACTTGCATATGGTATTAGACTATTAATCAATAATATTTATTGAGTATTTAGAACAATATCCAATAATATTACGAATATTTTGTGTGGTTAAGATATCTTTCATGATTAAGCTTTGAATAATATGCAAAGTAGAGAAACATAATCCTGAAATGTATGTTTTTCTATCATTGGATATGACAATGATTAAATTGTTGATCATTCCTCTCGAAAAGGAAGAAGAAAATCCTAGCCACATATCTAGGTGGGGCTTAGTAAAAATTATTTCCAGTAAGATGGGATACTTGATTCTTAATTACTATATTGTTGGCATGAGGTCCTGGACAAGATGTTTTTCATTTGTGTCAGAGCATCTATTATTTTGAACATTCTTTCCATCTTTTTATAGTATTATTTTTTTAGATTAATAATTAAAGCAAGAAGCGACTACGAAGAGAGAATAGCAGAAATCCAAAAGTGGAATAACAGTTGAATACATGAAATAGGGTGGATGATAGCTAAAGCAATGTGCTAACATCCACTGCTGTGTATAACATCAGAAGAAAAACAATATCAACATCTGCCTTTCATGACTGGTCTGTCGACCCTACGAATGCCACTTCCAGCATTACCAAAAATGTCTTGCTCAACGGAGAAAATGAATAGAACGGATTTACCAAGACATCAAGAAAAACTACACACCAACCTGACCCAGTAACTTAAAACATGCCATCAATTTACAGTCTATTGCTGATGCCGCTTTAGTGAAATATAAATGGATGTCAAAAAAGGAGTTCTCAAAAGTGGGGCTAATCTGGAAACATCTCAACAAGTAAGCGCATCCACCTCCTGAGTGCTGCTACAACAACGGGCAGCAGATTCTACTCACAGCTTTACAGCAAGCCAGCTTTCTTCAGAGCATTCTCAAAATCTTCTTCGCTCTTCCATGAGGCAATCTGCCAAATGAACATGAAACAATTGACTCGAGTCTAAGGTTCTTCCAATAAATAAGACCAAATTGAACTAGAAACTGCAATATAATTCATGCAGTCCACCAACAAAGCTCAACTATGTTGTCATCCAACTGTGCTGAAATTTTCTCTGTAGTCCACCATATCTCATAGCAATATATATAATTTCTCAAATAGCACTTAATAAGTCCAAACTCAATTCCATAAGAAAGTTATTGTCGCACAGTGGGTCACATAAGGCATGACAAGCCATGGTGGTTATGAAATGCAACCTAGCTATATCATTTGAATGGCATCTTTCTAATATATAGCAAATAGCATAGCGATCAATCACTACTTTGATCAGATTACTAATAAACTGTCTTGTTTTAGATCACATCAATGTATGTCATACAACACAATCTACTTAAAACAAAGAAATGGGAATCCCCCGTCAACCAAACTGCTCTTTCACTCCTTATAGAATGAAATTATGCCCTTCTTTTCTCCACAAGATTTTCGTGTTCCTCGTTTTGTTAAGAGATTGGCCAGTGTCTTTTTCCTGAGAATAGCATACTACAAGCACTGCAGTCGACCATAATGTTAAATGCTTCATTCATCTTATCTTTATCTTGAATTGCATCTGCATTTCCCTCAGAATTGTATCAACCCCCACCCCCACCCCACCCGCGGTCTTCACACAGAGTGAAGAAATTCTAAAGAGGTAAGTTTGGTGTATCTCTTAAATTAGCCCCAGGGATAAATATACTTTAAAGTAATTTCAGGCCACAAATTACCAACCCTGTTTGTAGTTAATCATTATAATATATCTCCAACCTACTTTAGAAGACCATGAACATAAACAGTCAGATGCTAAGCACCTGTTATATGCACATGCGACCTAATCCTATGAAAATTGTGGGTAGGATCTTTAATGTCAGAAACAAAGAAAAGCCCAAAATGCAGTAATGTAAACAGTAGATACATGCCTCAGTCACTTGATGGTTGAAATGGTTCTCAATCTTTGACATTAGCATATTGTCTCGTTCACCGCACAGCAAGTTGAATATTGCACCTGCTCAACACAAGAGGCAAACCATATTACATAACGTTGCATAAAGTAAACATTTATATGTGGCTCATTTTCAGTCATAAATCTATCAAGGAATAATGCATAAGAAAGTGGCAATATATTACCCTTGCGTCCAAAACGTCCTGCTCTACCAATCCGATGCAAGTATACCTCATGATCTGGCTCTGTTGGACTCTCATGTCTCACAGGGAGGTCATAATTAACCACCAAATTAACCTGCAAACAGATTATAATAGCTTTTAAGATTTTCTAATGCTAGCCATCAAGACAGAAATCAAGAAAGAAAGATATCAAATACCATTGCTATACAACAAGTTTCATATCCAGAAGAAACAAATTTGTACAGCATATATCTGGTTAACAACTGGAAAGCCTCAAATCTGAAGTTACCTGTGATTGGTCAAATCCACGAGCAAGAAGATCAGTTGATATAAGAACTTGTGTCAATCCTTCTTTGAACTCCTTGATTATTTTGTCTCTATCTTCTTGCTTAAGAGCACCTTGAATTGTTGTCACTTCATAGCCATAGTCAACCAATGATTTATGCAACATACCCGCACTGTTTCTGGTACGGACGAATATAATTGTTTGCCCCACCTTCTGTCCTAGTTCAAGTATTTTGTCTTTAATCACCATGATTTTTGAAAGTTCATCTGGACACTGCACTTTATATTGCTTCACTGAATCCAGTGAAAGTTCTTCTTTCTTCACAAACATTTGGTTGTAATCTTGCACAAAAAGATCTTCAACAATTTTTTTTACAAATGCTTTGACATTTTCCCCAAACGTTGCAGAAAACAGAAGAACCTGCAAATTCAGATGATGAAAAAGTAAAGTTCAACATCAATTTTTTTCCTAAGAATCATCCAACGGGGAAGCTCATCTGGAAATTATAAACAACTACTTAGCACACACACGTTTGCAGCCGTCATGGCCTCATCACATCCCTTTCTTGCCTAAAATAAACTCGGGTATTAGCCAGCTCTATGAACTGCCCCTTAATTTAAGCCTCAGAGCATACTTGGGATCTCACTAAATGAAAACAGTGAAGATTTAGTTATTGCTTGATATTCTACTCCCACTCCCTATCCCATATGCATAGATATAGAGGAAACATGAAGCAGAACCTATTCCTTTTTACTAGTCAGATAAAGACTTAAAATGATTTTCCTTCTCTTTATTGTTTTGCTGAGTGCTATGTGAATTGTCAGTTGTACTTCAAAGCATAAATTAGTTGGTTGGTTTTGGAAGACTGAATTTGGCAAACGGTCCATGAAGGAACACCTATTAGATGAGGAAATGTTCTATTCATGCTAGCATCTACACTTCTATATTGCGTCCTATACTTATCTAGGAATTGTTGATCCTGCAGAGATTTATACATTTTATATGTCAGTGGAAATACAAAGAAATTTTTATTACTTATTTACATGTATTTTTATTTTATATAGTATTGGCCTGAGATGAGTTTAAATGGAGTGACATGACTGTGAAAGAAGAAACAAATAACCATCTCTGCCTTCTCTCTTCTTCAGACTAACAGGGATCAATTGGACTATGCCTGAGCAAATAAAAGAACATTGTATAGAAGAAGCTGAAAAGTTGCTAGATTCTTTGTTAGTACCTTAGGCTTTTCTTAACAATTTTCTGAAGGTCTCCATCATTAGAGGAATACAACTTCACCAGTTTCAAAAGAAATGGAGTGGCATATCAGCCTTGATTCAGCCAACCCTCAACTTAAGTTGCGATTGAGGCATAGTTATTACTGTTACAAAAAATAATTTGATGCACCAAAGGTGTGACTGAACAACCATTGAAGTTTGAATGGGCAATGGGAGACCTGGGTTTAAATCCTAGTAGAGGCCAAAATTAAAAGACGAGGTGGTCTCTTCCTCTATGCCTTCACTAAAAAGATTTACTTAGTAGGTAAATTATTATAGGTGCATGTAAGTTGTCCCACGAACCACCATCACAAGAAAACATGCATATGATTTAATTTGTCGTTCTGACGTGCTAAATTTATGTATGCTGCAAAAGTTTCTCTTCACTTTTGTATTAGGAGAAATGCAAAGTGCCACTCTCTAAGGCTCAACCAATTGAGAGACTCAACTTTGCATGTGACCTCTGAAGTTTTTCAGACTCTTAGTACATACTAAGCAACTCATAGCAGCTAAAACCTCGAAAGGAATTCTATCAACAGGTGAACAGAAAATTCAAAATTCAAAAAGCAAAAAGGCCAAACTTCAACCAACCTGGCAGTCAGCACTGGCTTTAACGATTGCCTTCATTATTCTTATGGAATCATCCTGAAAACCACTCTGTGCACGCACACAATAAAACCATAATCAATACTGAGGATCGATAAAAGAACAAAGCACAAATTCTTAACATTTGAAGCAAAATCCCTAAAGATGAAGCTTGGAAACTAGATCAATTAGCTCATTACGCTCAACACTACCATCCATCTAAGAAAGCAAAGGCTAAATCCAATTTTTTACATCAACAAACACAAAACGCGAAGATTTAAATAATTCAAAAATTACACGTATAATGATAAACATCAACAAAGGGGCAAAAACAAAGGAACACTAGCAAGTGCAGATGGAGAACCAATTACCTCTGCCAACATGTGGTCCGCTTCATCAAATACAAGAATTTTCATGCAACTCATGCCCAATTTCCTTGCCGTAACCCACTTGTTTATAGTCCCAGGTGTGCCGATCACTACTTGTGCTGTAACAGGTGGCCGTTTTGAAATCGGAATATAGTTGGCAGAATCTGCTGGGATACCTAACTCTGATGTTATGCCAGTGAATTTCCCCATCTTCAACAGCACTTCCATATTCTGCAGCATTTTCCATCATTTAAAACTAAACCTTCTCAAGTATTTTTTTGTTTGGTGAAAATGAAGAAACATCTTGAGTAGTTCTTTGAAATGTAAAACACTAAAAAGGATCATTCTTTCCTCATCTTCCCATTTGATACAATGATTCCCCATTTAAAAAAAAAAGAAGCTTAAACCACTACTTCAAAAAGGAAGCAAACAATGAACTCAAATATGAATACTTCCCATCACATCTGAAACCATCTCAAAAACTACATGCAGGAATAGACACCACCATAACCTTACAGACAACATTATAAACATCCAATGTATGTAAAGTTAATAAAATATAGATATGTAGTGAAGCTCGTATCTTTCAGGGAAAAAATAAATAGATATCTAGTTGAGAAGATATATAATAAAAACACATGCATAATATGACACGCATAATGTTGCACATAACTCTCTATTGAGCTAAACATTTGATACATTAAAGTTGAAGTAACTGATCCAGCAAGAATTTAATCTCCAATGCCAGCATTATTATTGCACCCAAAGATGAGCCTAGGTCAATGATGTTGGCCAAAGATCTAGGAAGACAGCCAACAAAAAGGGCAACTTGATTTCTTTCCATCTGCCTTAGCCTTAGTGGCCTTAAGGAAATGTTCTACTAGTAAGCAGATTCAGGTACGCTGCAGATAAGTCAAGGTGCACATAATATGGACACCAGACACCAGCACATCACCATTACTCAGAAAACAAAATCAAGAACAAAAGACGAAGAAAAAGGGTACTAGCATCTTTTATCAAACCTGAATAGCCAATTCTCTGGTTGGACAGATACAGAGAGCTTGAGGAGCAGCAAGCTTTGGATCAATCCGACTTAACATCCCAAGCACAAAGCAAGTAGTTTTACCAGAACCATTATGAGCCTGAGCAATTAGATTCTTATACGGTGGCGTAAGAATCATAGGCAAACTAATTTCCTGAATTTTGCTAGGACGCTCAAACTTCATCTCTACATATAATCCCTTCAACAGCTCCGGGGATAAGTTCAAATCCTCAAATCTCTTCGCTGATTTATACATAGTATCGCCAGATGTAACCTATATTTCATTGATTAAACCCTAATTTTTAGCTAAAAGTATAACAAAATCAGCTTATTCAAATCCAATAAAAAAAACAATTAGAGTTGGGAAAAGCGTACGGCTTGTATGCTGGAATCATCCGGGTCAGAGAGAGTGGAGTTGACTCTTTTGGACTCATCGACTTGTAGAGATCCAATATTCGTCTCGGCAGTAACGTCGTTTTCATTAGCGGCGGAAGACTGCTCGGCTTCATCGATCTCGTCGGCTTGGTCTGCCCAACTTTTGGTTTCCGGTGGGTTTTCCGTCGTAGAAGCGGCCGTGCTACTGGTGGTGGCGGTGGTACTTGAACTGTCGGCCATTGTAATTGTAACAGAATGTTTGAGAAAAGGAAAATGAAAGAAGGGGGAGATGTAAATATATATGTTCACCTATAATTTGCAGCGGTGCTTTAGCCTGACGCTAACTTGCGGTTAAATTAACTAGATATATATATATATATTATAATCAACAGTTTATTTTGGAAAAAATACTCTTCAAAACTTTCAATTTCCAACAATATTTAAGACCCTTTAATATTGTCATTTTAAATTATATTTTTATTTTTATTAGTAAGATTTTTCTCTATTCTTATAATTATGTCTATAAATTTTTTATTAAAAACTACCTCTGCAATTGAAATCAACTTTATCTATCAAAAATTACAAACGATCTCATCATTATACATGTTCAAACATAATAATGTATTTTTGGATGAAAATGGAAATTTTTTTAATACCAATTCATACCATAACATTATTTTAAATCCATTTAATTTAAATTGGTTTTTTCTCCATCCTAATTTTTATGGAATCTACAATATAACGTATAAATTCGATAAATATTTGTTATCTCAGAGATCAAAATATTTAAAATTGCATGCCAATAAGCTTATTAAGTATTGAAAAATAAAAATGTAACAATAAATTTTTTTAAAAAATGAGATAAACTATGATCAATTTCAAAATTCATCGAAATCCGCTAAGCAAATATATATCACGATGAGAAATACCTATTAGAAAATTATATGGAGAAAATTCATATTGTAACAATTAAAAAGTATTTAGAAAGAATATTGGTCCTCCTCTTCTTGACACTGCATAAGAAAAACTCTATATGTAATGCTAATGAGTAAAATGAATATTTTTTCTATTTTAGTTTGTAAGACACTTCAGTTAAATACAAAAATACAAGCATAATATGTAAATAAGTAATTGTTATGTTATCAATTACGCTAATAATTAATTTAAATTGAAGTCTATTAACTTATTTTACTTTCGAGACCAATTAGATAGATATACATGCATTGAGATTAAATTTTATCAAGAAAAAAATCACTTACAACATGTTTTAGATAAAATTGTGTTATATATAACGTATGAAAATTATCATTTATCAGTATTAATCTTTTGATCTTTAAATTTGAGTTTGGTGAAATAAATCATTGTATTATTATGCTTAATATTTTTAGCAACATCACAATTCAATATAATAATTTTTTTATATCTACACTGTTACTCTTCTCTTCTTACTTATCTTTTAGTAAATTTTGAATAAGCTTATTATAATCAACAAATAAATATAACAAGCAAATCAAATAGAAAAAAAGTTTATTTTTAAGCATAAATTTCTAGTCATAAGGAAATGTTCTGATATATTATCTATAAAATCATTTAAAAAGATATTATATATAATTAATAAAAAAAATTAGTCGTATTGATTTATATCCATTTTAATTATTTGAATCAATATTAATTTTTTAATAACAGTTAAATTCAACAAATCTATATAAATTATAAATAATGATTGAAATTTTAGTTGCAAATGAAATTTAAGATTTAAATAAGAAGAACCAAATCAAAGTTAAGAGTGATGAGAGACAAATTATTTTAATTTGATATGCTTCAATTAATATCTTTATTAGTGATTAAACTAATTTTATATTGCTCCATTGAACTCAACATTGACCTGACATCAGTCTAAATTGCGTCTGTGTCTATCCGTCAATCTGTTTAAGATTAATATTTCATTCTTTTCACTTAATTAAATTGACAATTTAGTAATTAAATGAATATTTTTATGAACCTAAGTAAGATTCTTGACTTAATTAAACAATATAAATAAATTTTCATGACTAATTTTGTACTCCTATTTAACGTTTTCTTCGTAATATAAATAAATTTTCATGACTAATCTTGTATTCCTATTTAACGTTTTCTTCGTATTTATTATTTTCAAAAACAAAAAAATATATTAACAAATGCTTGTTATAGTTTAATTAAAAAAACTATGAAATAAAAATATTTTCTAGTTTATTAAATTTTTTATTATTAGTTAAATGAAAATTAATGATGAAAGTGTTATGATTTTGTGTATGCATATTATCAATTAGAAAAGTACATGAAATTTTATTCTATTTTATTTATCCAAATTTATGTCATGACAAAATGAATTATATTTTTATTTGGGTTGTCTAGAGGTATAAAATGAAGTAAGATTCATTTTGAAAGGCACGTAATATTTTTGAAATAAAAAATTAATGCTATAATTGTTTTTTATTAAATAAATATTAATATATTAATGAAAAGGTAAATTAATTTTCATTACAAAAAGATATTTTTGTTGTGTAAAAATTCCAAAAAGTGAAATTCAATGAAAATAATATTTCAGGAAAAAAGTTTCTTTTCTTTTTTCGGAAAATTGGCAAACATTTTGCCCTGTAGGCTGTAGCAACTGATAATGCTCTGAGCTATACATATTTGTTCAATTGATAACAATTTTACCTAAAAATTATGCTGCCTGGCAATTGCATGAAGTTGTTGATGATGGTGATGGCGGCTACCGCCGCTATTGCTGAAGAAGACGGCACCGTTGGGGCAAATTTTCCGGCGGGTGTGTTGCACTTGGAAAGAGTGTTTCCGGCGAATCACAGTGTAGTTGAGTTAGAGGAGCTCATAGCTAGAGACCGAGCTAGGCATGCTCGATTTTTGCAGAATTTCGCTGGTGGAGTCGTTGATTTTCCAGTTATCGGTTCTTCCGACCCCTTCCTCCTCGGGTATCATTGTTGTGAAAAAAGTTCACTTTTATTTGTCTGGTTTAACTAGTTTTCATAGCTAAATTGAATCAGATTTAGATGTTTGAAAATAATACGAAAATTAGTATAAGTTGCAATCCTTTTGCATACTGATATGATGAAAAAAAAATACATTTTAAAATTTTGGTGAAAGTCCATGCTGTTTTGACAATTGGAGAAGTGAAATCTGACGAGTAAGAGTGAACAGAAGATGTAGCGCTTTTTTTTTATTTTTTATTTATTTTTTTTTTTGTAATTTGTGTTTCCCTTTTTCACCTTCATTGTCAATTATTTGGATAGTATTTTTTTGTGAATTTTGGGAATGGTTGATTTTTTTGATGTTATGGCCTGTGATACTTGTAGAGAGTGTTTTTATTTGTTTGATGCACATGAGAATCAGTTGAAATGGAAAGACACTTTGTGCTTGTTCGTTTCTAGTTTGAGGACATTTGATCAAGAGAAGATCTTATGTTCTTGGGATTTTATTGACATTTTGCCATTTCTGCAAAAATCCATTTTGCATTGTTGTCTCATAAGGTCTTCTCTTCACATGGCTTGGAGCGAGAGATTCCTGATGTTGCAAGGTTTAAAACTGTACTTTGCATGAAAATGTGCTTGTTATTTTATTATTGGTGGTTCTCAGATTGAAAGGTATAAAAAAACATTCATGATGATGTGCTACCTGTTACATTGTTGGTTGTGCTTCAACGTCATTTCTACTGTTGGATTTGGTTAGATTCTGATCTCTTTTCTTTAGTTCTTATTGTTTATTAGTTCTGGTGTAGAACTTTTAGTTAAAATTGATGTGCTTTGTTTTATGGGCATTTCTAATATATGATCAAATATGGCGTTTTTGTTGTTGGTGGTGTTGATGATTTTAATGATTGTTGTTAAGCACTTTGTAAATACTGTAGATGTGTGACTTTTTCTACCCTCTCAATGTTATTGACCATCATTTTGTTTTTGCTATTTTTGCTGTAATTTTAGCATTTATTATACAAAAGTCAAACTGGGATCTCCACCGAGAGAATACAATGTGCAGATTGATACTGGAAGTGATATCTTGTGGGTTACATGTAGTTCCTGCAACGGTTGTCCTCAAATAAGTGGACTTGGGGTTTGACCTTATTTTGCTTTCATACTGTCATTACTTCACTTTCTTCACAATTATGATAAAGAAAAAAAGCTCTTTCAGAATTCCTAATACTATATGCTATTGCAGGTTGAGCTCAACTTCTATGACGCTGCCAGCTCATCAACTGCATCTCTTATCTCTTGTTCAGACCCAGTGTGCGCTTCGGCTGAGTGCTTTAGTGAAACAAATCAATGTGCTTACACCTTTCATTACGGAGATAACAGTGGCACAACTGGCTATTACGTGTTGGATTTAATATATTTTGACACGGTATTAGGGACCTCACTGATTGCCAACTCTTCATCACCAATTGTTTTCGGGTGAGTGTGCTTACTTGGATGGCTATATGGATTTACTCTTTTTGTGTATGTGGAACTGATATCAAACATTAAAGCCTATTAAAAGAGATGTCAACCAAAAGAAGCTCCTAGTTACTTGA
>JAOTQR010051266.1:0-49206 GCA_025774065.1 Solanum ossicruentum
GGGCTGCCAAGATGTATCTATTGGCTACTAATGCTAGTTTTATCACCTACTATGTTGTAGATAAATATTTGGAGGAATGGAATATTATCTCGAGGTAATAGCGAGGTCGTACAGTGAGGTGTGTAAGGCTACTTGATTTCGTATTATTTGGCATGAAATATAAATCCCTCCTTGGCACATAAAGGCACTTACCAACTACGACACAACTATTAATTGTGTATCAACTCTTTCACATGTTCATATGCTCCCATACATGGTCACCTTCAAATCTGCATACATACTTGGACACCAGGATACACGAGTTCGTTCTACTAAATAAAGTTCATGTGTTATTCTACCTCCTATGCATTTCATTATTTGTGTAACCTACTCTTTTCATTATGGTGTTGTATTTTGTGATTATTTACATGCCATGTGTCATATCTACAGTCCTACAGCTCCAATATTATGACCACCAAAAGAATCATCTCAAAAGTAATTGAAAGATAAAGTATATTACCTACTAATGTGTGGTAACCCAAAGGGTGGAAGAATCACCTAGCCAAGGGTCGATCCTATCATGGGGGGGGGGGGAGGGGTAGCCCAAGAGGTAACAGGAAAAGCCTGGCCAGGGCTAATCCTAATATAGATTTACCACTAATCAGGTGGTCATTTGTATTATATGTTGTGCGCAGATTATACAGTAAAGGTAAAGTAATAAAAAGAACATAAAGTACATGATCCCACAATATGACCAAGGGTGGTATCTCATCCAACACCAGTGCATAGTTTCATTTGATTTGTTACTTCATATATAGTATTTCCTGCCTTACATATTTAGTACACTATCTCGTACTGACGCCCCTTACGGGGGACCTGCATTTCATGCTACAGGTACAGGTGCTAGTAGGTCTCCCCAGTAGGAGTACAGGATATCCAGATACTGTTACCAAGCTCCAGGTTGCTTCGGAGTATTGCTTGTATAGAGCTTATACTTTTTGTGTTGTACAGTTAGTCGAGGTGGGCCAGGCCTGACCTTTATTAGATACTTTTCCTTATCTAGAGGCTTTGTAGAATATGTAAATTAAAGTGTGGTCATGTCTCCTACTTTAGACAATGTGACCCCAACGGCGTAGCCATATGCATTTCTTTTTGGCTTGTCATTACTGTTACTTTCTTAAAGGTTTGTTGAATGAAGAAATCCCTTATAATATAAATAGATAGCGCATAGATACAGGTTGGTTCTCCCGATCCTTATCGGCAATGGGTGCCACTCCGCCTTAACGGGACTAAGAGTGTGACAAGTACAAACCCCATCTAGGTTAGTGATGATGCCGCCCCATCACTAGGTGGAGAAGTACAAACCCTTCCCTAGGTTGATGAGTACAAACCGCCATCTAGGTTATCCATATTCTTAATCCCCCTGGATTGGCATGGTCTAACACAACACTTTATATAGGGTATATCATATACATAAACTCATTTCATCATCATATAGTCAATCATATCATTTCTCATGCTTTGGACCTTCAACTCCCTCAAGAAACCACATCCAGACATTTTATCAAACACTTAGAGGGTATGTAATGCTAGTATAAAACCATGAAAAATAGAGATGAAATCATGCAAGAAAATCCATTATAAAACCATCAATCAACACGTTGCAACACCCTAAAACAACAAACATCAAAACCTCTCCTCAAATCTTATAATAGATCAAAGATTTATAGCTTAAAACATAGCAAAACAGTCACAATTTCACATAGCTTTAAATAGTGTGCAGTGAATTTCATAATAATCAAGATCCATTTTTAAATCAACTTTATATCATGTAATTTGAGTAAAAGGGTGAAAGAAACCCACATACCTTTGCTTAGAGATGATCTTGATGAAGATTGGAGATGGAGGCTTGAAGCTTGAAGGAAACCTTAGCTTGGGATGAGGGTTTGGGACTTGAATTTAGGAGTAAAAATATGACTAAGTGTTTGAGTGAGTATTGGGAAATGTTTTGGGTAATATGAGGGTGAAATAAGACTAAGTATAGGTAAAATATGTTTGGTAACACTTAGGCCCAAGACCCCAAAGCCTTGGGTTAAGATAGAAATCACTGGCAACAAAATACATAGGTCCATGATGTGGATCTGTCGTGGAGGCCAAATTAACACATGTCCGCGACAACTGCGTGTTGCGATATTGTCGTGGATCATCTCTGGAAATTGAAATTTTGGAAATTTAAAATTGTTATTCGATTACTCTAAAATCAGGATTAGACCCACCTCCCCCTAATTTTGAGCCCCTGAACAAGAATATGAAGTCAGATTTTTGATATCATGCATGAATTTTGAGATATATGGAATTTTAAATTTCAAGCATTTCGAGGCATATGTTCGAGAACTTTTTGGGGTCATTTCAATATCTCCCCCTTGGGAATGTTCGTCTCTGAATGTAAAAGACACCTACAAGACAAGAGTGATCATAAAAAAATCAGTCCCAACAAGAATGCAACATCATATTTAAAATACAATTTTCAAAACCTCAACATACATGTAAAATCATCATAACTTGCTAACTTAAATATGAATACATATGAATGACATAGGGGCTAAAACATAAGACATGTAATCACATAGGGGACTTTGAATTAGTACCTTAGGCTTGAGTGGAGTGGAGTGGAAAAGATAAGGATACTGCTTTTGCTCGTCCGGTTCGGCCTCCCAAATAGCACTTTTGATTTGTTGGTCCCTCCAAAGGACCTTAATGGATGCCACCTCCTTGTTTCTCAATCTCTTCACTTGCCTATCTAAGATCAGGAACAAAGTCTCCTCATAAGTAAAGTTATGCTCAACAACACCCACAGCATCAAGAGACACAATTGCATTAGGATCACCAACACATTTTCTTAACCTAGAGACATGAAATACCTGATGAACCAAATTCATTTCACTAGGCAACTTCAACTTGTAAGCTACCTTGCCTACCCTCCTCCAGACCTCATAAGGACCAAAATATCTTGGACTTAACTTCCCTTTTTTACCAAAATAGACCACACCTTTCATTGGAGAAACTTTTAAATAAACCCAATCACCCACTTTGATTTCAAGGTCTCTTCTTCTCATATCGACATAAGATTTTTTACGACTGTGGACTGTC
Organism: Solanum ossicruentum; assembly: GCA_025774065.1. NCBI lineage: Eukaryota > Viridiplantae > Streptophyta > Magnoliopsida > Solanales > Solanaceae > Solanum > Solanum ossicruentum. The sequence continues at coordinate 3,130 of JAOTQR010051266.1, forward strand.
TTCAACCTTTCCCTAATCATTCTAACCTTATCAAGAGCATCCATAACCAGATCCAGTTCCAATAAAGCCACCTCTCCAACCTCAAACTAATCAACTAGTGATCTATAACATCTCCCTTAAAGAGCCTCAAATAGAGCCATACCGATGCTAGATGATAACTATGGTTGTAGGCAAACTCAATCAAACAAAGATGGTCATCCCAACTACCCCTAAAATCCAATACACAAGCCCTTAGAATATCCTCAAGTGTTTGAATGGTTCTTTCGACTTGGACATCCATTTGAGGGTGAAAGGCCGTACTAAGGTGAACTTTAGTACCAAGACACGTTTGAAAAGACCTCCAAAAGTGTGAAGTGAATTGTGAACCATGATCCAATATAATGAACAAAGGAACCCCATGTAACCTCACTAACTCATGGATGTACAACCTTGCATACTCTTCAGCCCTATATGTGGTCTTAACTAGTAGAAAGTGAGTCGATTTCATCATCCTAACAACCACCACCCAAATGGAATCAAAACCTTTTCTAGTCTTGGGTAACCCAACCATAAAATCCATATTAATCACCTCCCACTTCCAAGTAGGAATTTCTATGTCTTGGGTTAAGCCACCCAACCTTTGATACTCGGCTTTGACTTGTTACAATATATGGCAATTGGAAAAGAATTTAGCAATGTCTCTCTTCATGCCTCCCCGCCAATACACCTCCCTCAAGTCTTTATACATTTTGGTGGAACCGAGGAGGATAGAATAAGAAGAATTGTGGACCTCATCAAGAATTTCCCCCCTCAAACCATCAACACAAGGCACACACAACCTATTATGGTACCTAAGGGCACCATCTCCCCTTTGGAAGAAAACCTCTACTTTGAGTGAGTATTGGGAAATGTTTTGGGTAATATGAGGGTGAAATAAGGCTAAGTGTAGGTAAAAACACGTTTGGGAACCCTTAGGACCAAGAATACAAAGCCTTGGACTGAGATAAAAATCAATGGAAACAAAATACATAGGTCCACAATGCGAACCTGTTGCAGAGGCCAAATTAACACTTGTCTACGACAGCTGCACGTCATGGTACTGTCGCGGATCATCTCTAGAAATTGAAATTCTAGAAATTTGAAATTGTGATTTGATTGCTCTAAAATCGGGGTTAGAACCTTCTCCCCTTGTTTTGACCGCCTGAACAAGAATATGAAGTTTGATTTTTGATATCATGCACAGATTTTATGATATATGAAGATTTAAAATTCTAGGTATTCCTAGGCACATTTTTGGGCACTTTTTTGGGTTGTTTCATTTAGCATGGAAATATGAAAGATTGGGTGGATGGTTGCTACCTCTGGGGGCAACCCCAACTCATAACCTATATTGCCCACTCTCTTTATGATTTCACAGGGCCAATGTATCTCAGACTCACCTTCCCTTTCTTCCTAAACCGCATCACACTATTCATTGGTGATACCTTCAAATATACCCAACAATTGGTCTTGAACTCCAAGTCTCTTCTGCTAACATTGGTGTAGGATTCTTGTTGACTCAGTGCAGTCTTCAATCTCTCTCGGATGATTTTCACTTTCTCTATGGCTTGATGAACCAAGTTTGGCCCAATCAACCCTGCCTCACCTACCTCAAACCAACCAATTGGGGACTTATATCTCCTTCCATAAAGTGTCTCATATAGGGCCATTTGAGCACTCGAATGGAAATTGTTATTGTAAGTGAACTTAATTTGAGAAAAATAGTTATCCCAATGTCATTATGTGGGACCTCAACATATCCTCCAGAGTCTGAATCGTGCATTCTGCCTGGCCATCAGTCTGTGGGTGGAAGGCAATCCTAAGATTTACTGTCAAACCAAAACCACTCTGGAAGGATCTCTAAAAATAGGCAATAAATTAGGATCTTCTATCTAAGAAGGTAGACATGGTGAGTCAATTCAGTCTAATGATCTCTCTTATGTACAACTGGCGTAATCCGCTGTGGTGTCACTCATCTTCACTGCCAAGAAGTGTGCAAATTTTGTCATCCAATCAACTATCACCCAAATTGAATAATGTTGTCTACAGGGCCTCGGTAAGCCTATGATGAAGTCCATAGTAATTATCTCCCATTTTGGTTTTGGGATATATGGCTTTTGATGCTCAACTTTAACTTGTTGGCGATTTGGACATTCAAAAACAAACTCAAAAATGTATCTTTTCATCCCACTCATTTAGGAGAAATCTCTCAAATCATGATACATCTTAGTTGAACCTAGATGGATAGAATAGTGGGAGTTATAGGCTTCTACCATGACCCTTTCTCGAATCCCATACATATTTGGAATAAACAATCTTCCTTGGTATCTCAATACTCCATCTCCTCCTTTGGCGAAAGCCATTACCTTATGGTTATGTATGTCCGCCTTTAAATACAGTAAGATAGGATCTTGGTCTTACTTCTCCTTTACCTATACTACTAGCGATAATACAGACCCATTGTGCATAAGAAGTCCACCTTCACTAGACTCATCCTATTGAACTCCCAATCATGCTAGTCTGCGAACCTCTTTAGCTAACTCTTTCTTATCTTCCTGCATATCAGCGGTGCTACCCATAGAAAACCTGCTAAGAGAATCAACAACTATGTTAGATTCACCTAGGTGGTAGAAAATGCTCATATTATAATCCTTAAGTAACTGAAGCCATCTCCTCTGCCTTAAGTTAAGCTCCTTCTGGATGAAGACATATTACAGGCTTTTATGGTCTATGAAAACATCAACATGGACTCCATACAAGTAGTGGTGCCATAGCTTGAGAGAAAACACTACAACTACTAATTCTAAGTCATGGGTGGTATAATTGTTCTCATGCACCTTGAGTTGTCTCGAAGCATAAGCAACAACTTTACCCTTCTACATCAATATACATCCCAATCCCACTCTTGAAGCATCATAATAAATGACAAATCCACCAATTTCTTTGGGCAAGGTTAATACAGGTGCAGTATTTAGCCTTGTTTTCAACTCTTGGAAACTCTTCTCATACTCATTGGACTATTGAAACTTAACCTTCTTCTAGGTTAGTCTAGTCAAAGTGCGAATATGGAAGAGAAACCATCAACGATTCTATGGTAGTAGCTGGCCAAATCCCAAAAGCCTTCTTATATCAGTCGAGGAAGATGGTCTAGGCTAGTTTTTAACCACTTCAATCTTTTTAATGTACACTCATATACGATTGCCCAAAACTATATGACCTACGAATCCCACAAATTTGAGCTAGAACTTTCACTTCAAAAACTTCACATATAACTTATTTATCCTTGAGTGTCTACAAGGCGATTCTAAGGTGGTTAGCATGCTCCTCTTTTTCTCGACAATACACCAGAGCATTACTAATAAACATGATCACAAACATATCAAGATACTTTTTGAATTCTTTGTTCATCAAGTCCATGAAGGTTGCAGGTGCATTTCTCAACCCAAAGGACATTACCAAGAATTGAAAGTGTCCTTAGCAAGTTCAAAAAGCCATCTTCGAGATGTCTTATTCTCTCACCTTCAATTGGTGGTAGCCTGATCTCAGGTCTATCTTATAGAAAACAGTGGCACCTTGAAGTTGGTCAAACAAATCATCAACCCTTGGGCGGGGACACTTATTCTTGACCATTACCTTAATCAGTTGGAAATTTATACTTATTCAAAGAGAACTATCCTTCTTCCTCATGAATAGTTCTGGAGCACCCCATAGGGAAACACTCGACCATACAAATCCCTTTTGTAATAAATCTTTCAACTGTTCTTTCAACTCTTTCAACTTAGCAAGGGTTATTCTATATGGAAGAATGGAGATAGGTTAGGTGTCAGGGAGAACATCAATCCCAAAGTTAATCTCCCTATCAGGAGGGAGTCCAGGCAAATCCTTAGGAAATACTTCAGGAAACTCATTCATAATTATGATAGACTCAAGAGTAGGAGGGTCAACATCATCAGACTTAACTCGCACGAAGTGATAGATACATTTCTTAGAGATAACATCCTGGCCTTAAGATAAGAAATAAAGTAATCCTTAGGACAATAGAACTACCCTTCCACTCTATGACAGGCTCATTCGGGAACTAGAATTTGACAGTCCATGTTCTACAATCAGCAGTGGCATAACAAGCATGAAGCCAGTCCATGCCAAGGATTACATAAAATTAGTCATGTCTAACTCAATCAAATCAGCAAGAGTACCCTATGATGGATGGAAACTATACAATCTCTATAAAATCTCTCGAATAGAATAGACTCACTAACAGGAGTACAAACAGAAAAAGGTTCAAGCAAGCACTTAGGAAAAATCTCAAATCTACTATCTACATAAAGAGTTACAAAAGATAGTGTGCCACCTGAATCAAGTAAGGCATAACAATCAAAGGTAAAACTTAAAGCATACCCATCATAAAATCTAGTGCCACTTCATGATACTGTTAGTTTCCCATTGCACATGCATGATTTGTTCCTTCGCTAGTGTTAGTAGTGGCAACTCTTTGAATACCCTTTGTCAATGCTGCCAGGGTTAAAGAGTGGGCCTTGTTGGCCTACTTTGGACAATCTCTCCGAATGTGGCCTATTTGGCACACTTGAAAAATGGATCACTTCCCTCATGACATCTTCCTATGTGTAATTTTATACATTTAACACATGGTGGCTTACTTTTTGAACCTTGAGCTGCACTAGTCTGTGATTGAGGTCTCTAGGCTCTGAAATTCTGACTTCTGTTCGTTCTAATTTCCGGAGGCTGGTGCAGTAGCAAATGAATGTGTTAGCCTATACTGAAACATGCTAGAATTCCTATTTCCTCTTTTCCCAACCTTATGGCTGGATGTTTTAGCCCTCTTATTCCTGATCTTCTCTCTATCTTGTTGCCTTACCTCCTCAGCATGCTGCACATAGATCATCAGCCTTCCCATATCTATGTCGCTCCCAAACATAACTTTTCTCCCATCTTTCTTTAGCTACTTGTTTAACCTATCAACGTACAAACCCATCCTACTTCTCATATCTGCATCCATCTCAGGAGCATAGAAGACAACTGCATAACTTAAGACCATACTCCTTCACCGTTATAAAGCCTTATTTCTGATTAAAGAACTCTATTACCTTGGCCTCCTTCAGCTCTCTCAAAAAGAAGCGCCCCATGAAAGCTTCTTTAAACACTATCCAAGTCAGAACTAGGGCCCACTCTCCTTTGTTCTTCTTTCAATGGTCATACCACAGTCTGGAAACACCTTTGAGCTAGGAGGTAGCCAACTCAACCCTATCGACTTCGGTCACATGCATCATCTGGAATACTTTATGTATCTTATCAACATAATTCTTAGGATCCTCGTTGGGTGTAAACCTCGTAAACTTGGGCAGGTTTATTCTCAGGAACTCTCAAACCCTAGATATGTGTGGAGCATCCTGTCTACCTACTCCATGTCTAGCAACTGCCACTATCACAGCCTGGACCAAAGTCTAGATGGCTTGGAGTAGCTCAGCATTTGAGATATCAGCCTGTGGTGGCTTTTCAGGGATGGTTGGGCCTATAGGTTCATCTTGATTCTAGGGATCAGGTGGGTCAGCATTATGTCTAGCCGGATGCCCTTTTCCTCTAGCAACTCTTCTTTGAGGAATGATAACAATTCTGCAACATATAATACATCAATTAGAAGGGAGCTTTCATAGAGTTTATCTCCATAGATAAGTCAGAATAGGTTCGTTCATGAAATCCCTAGGTTCGTTCATGTAATCTTACAACAACAACATACCAAGTGGAATCCCACAAATGGGGTCTGGGTAGGGTAGAATGTACACAGTCCTTACCACTACCTTATAGAGGTAGAGAGGTTGTTTCCTGGGAACCCTCGTCTCAAAAACCCATAAGCCGAATAAACTAGATATGGGAAAAGGAAAGGAAAAGAAAGGGAATAGAAAGGGTGACTAATAAAGAAAAACGTATGATATTATGTAAATATGATAAAATTAACATATCAAAATGGAAATGACATCACACGATGTACAGGCAATGTAAATACGTTAAGATTAAACAAATATAGGACTAATAATGACAACATACAATGTGAAGACATCACTACTCCTACTAACCTACTGTATCACAAAATCAATGAACGACCTACCCCTACTAACCTATTATCCCTCTACTCTAATATCCAACCTCTACTCTTTTCTATCTAAGGTCATGTCCTCAATGAGATGAAGTTTCGCCATATCTTGTCAGATCACCTCCCCCCAATACTTCTTCAGTCTACCTCTACCCCTTGCGTATCCCCTAAATCCAACCTATCACACCTCCTAACAGAAGCCTCGATACTCCTTCTCTGCACATGTCCAAACCAACACTGCCTTGCTTTCCTCATCTTGTCAGCCACAGGGGACACATCTAGCTTCTCCTAGATAATCTTATTCCTAATCCTATCACTCCTGGTATGTCCACACATCCATCTGAACATCCTTATCTCCGCAATCTACATCTTTTGAACATGTGAATTCTTAATTGGCCTGCACTCCACCCTATATAATTAAGATAGTCTAACCACCATTCTGTAAAAATTGCCTTTAAGCTTAGTTGGTATCTTTTTATCACACAGTACTTCTGAGGCAAGCCTCCATTTCATCCACGCTGTCCTAATATGATGTGTAACATCATTGTCGATGTTACCACTACTCTAGATGATGGATCTAAGATACTTTTAGCTTTCTCTCTTAAGAATAGGTTGATTGACAAGCTTCACTTCAATGTTTGTTACATCTCTAGCAACAATGAATTTACACTCCAGGTATTCCATTTTAGTAATGCTCAATTTGAATCCATTGGATTCTAAAGTATCCCGCCAAACCTCCAATCTATCATTAATTTTTGTCTGAGTCTCATCAATCAGTACTATGTCATCTGCAAATAGGTATATCATGGAAACTCCTCCTGGATAAACCGTGTTAGCTCATCTATTACCAAAGAAAAAAGAAAAGGGCTCAACACAGATCATTTATGGAGTCCCATCTCAACAGAAAAGTACTATGAGTCTCCTCATACTATTCTTACCTGAGTTGTAGCTTCTTCATATATATGCTTTATCACCCTAATATACTCATCGAAACACCTTTCATCTTTAGGCATCTCTATAAAATATCCCTTGGCACTTAGTCATAAGCCTTTTCTAAGTCAATGAACAGCATACGAAAGTCCCTCCTTCTCTCCCTATATTTCTCCACTATTCTCCAAACAAAATAGATTGCTTCAGTAGTTGATTACCCCGGCATAAATCTGAACTAGTTCTCCGAAATAGACATTATTTTCCTCACCCTTGTCTCCACCACTCTCTCCCAAACCTTCATAATATGGCTTAACAACTTGATACCCCTATAATTGTTACAACTTCTAATAACCCCTTGTTCTTGTATAATGGAACCATTGTACTCCTCCTCCATTCATCTGGCATCTTAGTGGTATTTATAATAGCATTAAAAAATTGAGTCAACCAATATACCCTCCTTGACCACACTTTTCTTGAAATCCACCAGAATTTCATCGGGTCAAATCGCTCTCCCTTTGTTCATCCTACTAACAACACGTCTACCTTCCCCAACTCTAAAATGCCTACAATAATCAAAATCTTGATAACTCTCAGAGTGTGCCATATCACATAAATCAATATCTTTGTCCCCTTTTTCATTTAAGAGTTCATGAAAATACTGTTGTCACCTTATCTTAACGAAATTCTCATCCACTAATACCTCACCCTTCTCATCCTTAATGCACTTCACTTGGTCTAAATCAGGAGCTTTTCTCTCTCTAATATTTGCAAGCCTGTACAATCTCTTGTCCCTGCCTTTTCCCACTAATCAACATAAAACTTCTCAAACACTTTTATCTTAGTACTCGTCACTGCTATCTTCACTTCTTTCTTTGTCGCCTTATAAATATCCTTAAGCCTTATTTTTTTCATCTTCATGTCAACATTCGAATCACTTTGTGTAGGGAATCTTCTTGGCTTTCACTTTGCCTTGAACTTCTTCACTCCACCACCAATCACCTTGTCATCCACCAAAGGTCCCTCTCGAGACCCCTAGCACCTTGGTGGCCACCTTTTTAATGTAACCAACCATGGTATCCCACATAGTGTTCACCTCTCAGCTACTACACCAAGCCTCCTAATTACTCAACTTTTCCCCCACCACCCGAGAAAGAGCATGGGTCTGATCACCCCATCTAATCCACGGTTGGGCATAAGTAACCTTCTTCCTCTTACCCATCTTAATTTCCAACTCCATTACTAGAATCCTATGTTGAATGGAAATATTTTCATTTGGAATTACCTTGCAATTCTTACAAAGGCTTCTATTACCCTTTCGAAGGAGTAAGTAGTCAATTTGGGTCTTAGCTACCGTACACGAAAGGTAACCAAGTGATTTTCTCTCTTCGAGAAACATGAGTTAGTAATAACTAACTTGAAGGATTTAGCAAAGTCTAAGAGAGACTTCCCTCCTCAATTTCTCTCCCCAAAATCAAAGCCTCCATGAGCATCATCAAAACCACGAGGCAGATTACAGACAAGATTCAGATAAGAAAAGAGTTCCAAACTCGTAACAAGTGCTGCATACAAGTTTCGGCCAAGAAGCGGGGAGAGGGTGACTGATAAGGAACGACCGTAAGGGAGAGGGGCGTCAAGGATGTTAAACTTTTAGCCCTAGGAAGAGAAAGCTAAGCAACTTGACTGCAAACAAAGTCATTAATGAAACTGAGCTAATTAATTCGACTTGAAAGCAAGGGCAGTGGTACCAATATGCCTATTAAAGTCTTCCTTAATGAAAATCTTTTCAATGGTCGGTATATACTTAACAACTTCATCCAAATCTTCCTAAAAGAGCTTCTTAACTTCATTATCTAAACCCACTTGGGATGCATAGGCACTAACTATATTCATAATATGACTGTCGACTACAAGTTTAATAGACATCATCCTATTATTTGTCCTCCTGACCTCCATGATATACTCCCTAAGGTCTTCCTCTACTAATATACCTACTCCGTTCCTATCCCTAGAACCACCCGAGTACCATAATTTAAAACCATTTAGTCTCGTGCCTTAGTACCTACCCATCTGGTCTCTTGAACACATGCTACATTAATTTGTCTCTTCTTAAGGCTCTTTACTAACTCTATGCACTTCCCCGTAACTGATCCTATATTCCACGTCCCTATTCTCAACCTAAGTAGGCCCGTTACTCTCTTACCACTTCTACCCCTAGCCTCCGACCCCAACCGATGACATGATCCTAATCCACCATTAGGCCCGAACACTAGTAAGAACTACTAATACAACAAACTATAGATGATAGAGAATGTAAAGTCCTATAATTCATAACAAAAGTAATAACCACAATGAGAAATAGTCGCACTATGTATGAAGTAAGAATATATCTAAAAAGATAAAATATTGCACAGATTCAAGTATCTTTTATTAGTAATATTTTGGGTTTTTGAAATAACTCATGAAAACTATTTAATTAGTAAAATCAAGTTCACAATGATAATCAATGTACGAAAATACATAAAATGTGCATAGTTTACAAGAAATCATTAGAGATCATGCGTGCAGACTCAATATTGTAACCCTTCAACCTATCTCAATCAAAAGGGTCATATAGAAGAACAATTCCATACTTCAATTTTGCCTTACATACTTGGCAATTTTGAAGGATGTTCAATTTTCAGACAATCTCTACTCACGTGCTTGGAACCCTAGCTTTTCCCCTTTCTCGATGTTCTCCAAAATTTCTAAGTGTTTAATAAGGAGTAATACCCTTAGGGTAGTGATAAGGGGTCTAAAGAAAGTCCTAAACATTATGGGTTTTATTTAAAAAGTGTAGAAAAAGATAAAATTACCCCTTTTCAAAACTACCGAGTGGAACTACGCGACTTATTATGGGTCTTAGGTCTATTTATGGGTCGTAAGTTACCTCTTGTAGGTGGAAGTCTCCAAAAATTGAGTTACTAAAAATTGGGCTTGGGATTTGTAAACCACCTCCTATGGCTCATAAGTTATATTATGGGCCATCTAATAACTCATGGTTTCAAGATTTAGAAATCTTGGTTTTTTTGGACTTCAATCTCTGAACCAGACTTGTGGGCTGTGAGTCATATGACGGGCTATCTTTTAACTCATCATTCAATATCCAAAAAAGTTGATCTTTGAGTTATCAACCTATGAACCATGATAATGGGCTGTGAAATGATATACGTCTATAGACTACCTCATACATGGGCCTCAGACTTAGCAAAAATTTACCAAGTCAAAAAGGCACCTAAGAGGCCTCATCAATGGGCCATAGTTTACTCTACGAGTCGTAGGTGGCCATTGTGGTTTTATCTAGTGGCTATTATAAATCATTTTTCTTAGTTTTCTCATGACCTTAGACTAAGCAGGATGAATTGGGAGGGAGGGGCGCAACAACTTGGTCCTCATTCATATCCCTTCGTAGAGGACCTCTTCTTTGTGGCATGAACTAGAAATTGCAGAGAGACTGGCACTAGATAGGGGAAACCTTAGGTAGCTTCTATAGGCATGACATGAGTTATAAAAGAAGGAAAAGTTTTCTAAATGCCTCATAGCCTATCTTCCATAATTGTGGAACTCTTCACAACCATGAGTAAGACTCTATTTGACGCAGTATGTTAGACATCAGAGGAACATTTCAAGATCCTGTGCTTTGATACCAAGTTTGGCATGACCCAACCCTAGGGCCTAATAGTAACATCACGAATGAGGAACCCAAAAGTTCCTTACCCAAGACTCTTAGCATTCATTAAGAATTCATCGGTATATAAACCTAAGTAAAGTAGAATAAAGATGGGGAAACAGGACTATGAGACACTCATCCTAAATTCCATGATGGAAGCCAACATAAAACGTTATACACTTGTCCATAATACCTTCTAATAAAGATTTGGAGGGGAATAATACATTTTCAAAGCTCACTCTCAAGTAAAATGTCGCAAAGAGAATACAACAAAGAAAGTAAATATCTTAATACATCAACCATGAAATAAAGAGGTGTAGTCTTTCAACTAGAGGGCTCACCAAATTACTAGTCTTTAATTGTCCAAAGTCGAGCCACGTACTACAGGAGGTGGACCGCCAGTCCCTATATGGTGATATCGTGTAGGCAAATTATGCTTTAGTACTTTGAATGTACTAAGTATGTAGGGTGTAAATGCAATGAGAGAATCACAGTAACATGATAGGAAATGTGCATAATCATAGCAAGCAATAACGCTTAATAGGATGAATGATCAATGCATCAAGTAAAATATGCTTTGACGTAACATATTCAACAAACTCATCATATACACATTATGTGGGAGGAGACCATAATCAACATTTAAGATTATGTGAGCTATTACATGGAATTCAACATAACCACCTACGTTCGCATGACCAGATCACTTTCCAGGTGGAACTCTATCAACTTATGCATGCACATCTTCAACATTAACTTTGCTCTTGTGGATCCACTAGCCTTAGCCTATAAGGGATCCTATGGTGGCACATAGTTAATGACACACGAGGATACTTCTATGTCCCTTACTGAATCCCACCTCAATACCCCATTCGGTGCTAAGTCAAGTTCTATAGAATACATTAAAATACTATCATATTCATGCATTCATAAGCTTGAAAACATGACCATCATTATAATAGGAACAACTCATTAACTTAGGGATCACATCAAGTGAGAATTCTCCTTTCATATGAAGGTCCATCTTTTGGTGAGAATCGTCCTTTTACCATCTTAAAACATCATAAAGGGAATCATAAAATATTTTATAAGCTTTCATGAACATAAATTGGAAAGCTCATATCATTCATATCATGCTTCAATAAATAATTCAACTTAAAACTTGGTCTGTCAATGCATGTAGACTTCAAATAATGAAATTTAAGAGTATTATACACCAATAAAGTGAAGTCAATCATTTACCCATTCTCAAAATAACCATCCATAATCATTGAAAACCCTAGATAGGAAACATGTAAAATCATCATATAAATCATCAACATATCATAGGTATGACATAGTATCTCATTAATATAACTCATGTAAATGGAGACACATCACAATTTAATCATTTAAACAAAATTCATGAAATCCATGAGATTCCATAACTTGACGATTAGGCAAAATAGGAAATTGTTAGGTGTGAATGAAAGAGATCAGCAAATCAACCCACATACCTAATTAATAAACCCTAAGAAAAGCTTGAAATTTGGGGAAGGAACCCTTGGGAAACCCTAGGTTTTTTTCTACCTTGCATTGAGAACATTTTTGCCTTAGGAAATCTGTGAGAATTTTTGTGTTGGGACTGATATGGGTAGAATTAGGGCTCAAAATGATGTAGTATTATACTTGGGATGTGGGAATTATCAAGAATATCTTTCATTGAAACTATCCAGACTCAAACTATGACCACCATCTATAAGTCATAAAATGATTTATTAATCGTGAAATTAAGGGGGGCTTCATCTTGGTTACATCTTGAACCTTTGAAATATCCTCTAAATTATGACCCCTCTTTACAATCTATAAAATGATTGATAGGTCATCGAACCTACTTGTAGAATTTGTCCACACCAAGAAAATTCCCAACTCAGGACCCCAAATTACGAGACAATTTTACTGCTCATAAAAATAATTGCGGCTTATTTTGTTTATCTATAGTTCAAGATTCCTAAAAGCTAAATTTCGGTCAACCAAGACCCTGATCTAGGAACACCTCTATAAGATTCATAGTTCTTTTTATGGACCATAAACTCGCATCGTAGATGGTCGCCACACTTAGCCAATTTTTCGCCGTACCTGCCCCAATTTGCAATCCTTGGTTATGATCCATGGTTTGAACCATGAGCTATAAATAAGTCTTATACATTGACCAAAAAAATTTTTAGCTTTTGTATTTGTTGCATTTTGTACTTTCAACTTATGGGGCCTTGCACATATTTTTGGTACTCACCCCTATTTTCTGCATCTATTTTGTGATGCAGGTCTTAGAATGAGCTAGAAATATTGATTCCTTCTATGATAGCTACCATGCACGTCCTTGGATCCTTGTGGTCTCCATTTGTATCAGTGGATGTCTTTCCTATTTGGGACTTGCCTTGTATATTTTTTTATCTTGTATATGTTTAGATGAACTCAGACTCATTTATGTTGTATCATGTCTATAGAAGTTCTATACAAGTGACCTTTAGTTCATGGGTGGGTATTGTATAGTTCCCACGACCTAAGCCTAGGGCCTAGTCATAACACGGTGAATGAGACACCCATAGGCACCTTATCCAAGCCATCTTAGCATGTCAAACATTCCTAGCTAAATACATTCATAGCATGGAAATAAACAAGAAAGGGACTAAGGGAAATCATTTTAAATATAAAAAAATCTCAAAACAGACATTGCTATCCAAAAGCATACCATCTAAAGATATGTCAATGGGAACCAGTGCACGATTTTGGTTTTCCTCAATAAGATAAATTAGAAAGCAAAAACCTTCTCTTCATACAAAGCCAAATATACATCATCTGAATAATACATAACGTGAAGTAAAAGTAGGTAGAGACGCGAACTAAGGGCTCATTACAAGTACTAGTCTTGAACATCGATAGCTATCCACGAGCAAGAGATGGAGGAGAGCTAGTCCCTACGTGGTGGCATCATGTAGGCAAAATATACATAAGTACATTGGAATATACGTACTATGTGAGATGCAATGCGAGAATAAAATTGTAATGCCATCATTCATAAGCTAAAGAAATCAATGCTTGACAAGGAAAAATTATCATTTGTATGAGCTTAAACATGCACAAGGAATAACACTCAATATGAAGTAAAAGTAATGTAACATACGAACACATGTGATGGAACGAAGACATCAAATCTCACACTTTGCGGGTATGGAACATAACTAACATATAAGACAATGTGAACTACTACATGAAATCCAACATAACCTCCTACCGTTGGCACAAGGAGACCACTTGTCAGGTGGAACTCGTCTCATACTATGCATCTTCATATAACATAATTGGCCCACGTGAATCTACTAGCCTAGCCTACAGGGCTAATGTGGAAAAGGGTTGCTTCTAGGGTTCTCTTATCAAACCCCAGATCAATGCTTCATTTGGTATTAACTCATCCCACAGAATCCTTTAAACCTGTACTAGGTCAAATAATGACATTTATAATTATAAGTAGCAATTTCAAAGAGTAGCTCGAAACTTAAGGATCACCAAGTGAGAATTTTTCAAGGGCATTATTGACATGATTATATCTTTGAAAAAACATAAACTTAGAACCTTTCTTTTATGTCCTGCTCATCATTAATATATCATGCAAAGATTGACATAAGCTTAGTGAGTTTAATCATTTATTGGAAAACTCATGAACTAAACGAGTCATGCATGTACATGGAAAAGTATGCTTACTTAAAACATGCAATAACATCCCACATATCATCATTTAAAACTCTAACCATTGGGATCATCTTCATCATCAACTCAAAATTCATAAAAATACTCAGCAAAATATTACATGATAACATTAGAGGCAAAATACATCAAAGTATATTATGAAATCATCATTAGCATTGATAGTATTATTTAAAGGAACTTAAAGAAAAGGGTAAAAAGGGCTTTGTGGGTGAAAGGAACCTATAAATCAACTCACATACTTTGATTGAAGCTTATGAAGATGAAACTTGACCTTTGGGAAAAATCTTGAAACCCAAGCCTTTTGCCTTGCGTCTACGAGAGAATAGTTGCCTTAGAATTTTGAGAAAGTGGAAAAATGAAAAAGAATAGGAATCTAAGGGGTTTTGGTTGGCTTAGGGTCCTACAGAATCATAAAAATGATATAGTTTAAGTCTAGGATTTGCGAAAAGGATAAAAATGTCTTTCATTAAAACAGCCAGATATGAACCACGAGACCCTAATTATAGACCATGGATTGAACCATGAGTCATGGTTCATGTTGTACTATTCTCCTTTTCCAATCTTTCGATACTGGTTACCAACCCTTAACCATAATACTATTCCACAGGTCGTAACTAGATACTTGAGTCATGGATGGCCTCATGGAATCATTTCTCACTTGATAAAAGGTTCCACTCCTCAAAGACCCATTCACGAATACACGAAAATAGATAGGAATGTAGGTCATCTTGTTGGTCATTGGTTACCCTCCAAAATCTCCAAATTTCCTTCATATCTAGAACTCACTCCTACGACTCATTCCACAGTTTGTGTTTCCATCCATGGGCTTTAGATGGTCATCATGGATCTCTTACACACTTAATTCACCTTTTGAAGCTTCCTATTTATGACCCTAGTCTACAACTCATTGATTGAATCACGGGTAGTAAATTAGGTTTCATAATTGGCCCTATACATTTACAACCCAACGTTTTCTGCACTTTCTAGGCTTCTAACTATAGTTATAGTGTATATATCTTGTATCAGTTCTATTTCTTTCTGATTAGCTTTTCAATGATGTCTGTGGGTTCTTTTTTTCCCTCACATGTCTTACTAGCCATTCTGTGTCAAGGTAAGGCTTGCCTATGAGGATTAAGGTACACGCTATCATTACTTGTAAAGTCAGGTCGTGACAAGCAGCTTTACATTTTATTGATGTAGTGAAACAAAGTATTAGTGGTTAGGATAGCCATGCTCTAGTTGAGTTATCTCGAGATCAGTCTTTTGGGTATTCAAGCCATGGTGGTGATTCAACTTTAGATAGAGCATTTTAGAGTTGTTCATTTGGTAGGTCAAGTTATGAATATGGCATTATTAGCTATTTTGCTAGAGAGTCTGCTACTATCAGGTATTGTAGATGTCAAGATCTACAGGGTTAGTATTTTCAGAAACTTAGAACCCTATTTTAGTAAGCCAGAGAGAGTATATAAGGTGATAGAGGTGATTCTCAGGGTACTAAAGGCGGTCCTTAAGTAGCTGGTAAAGAGACAAGGGTGATCAGCGTCACATGTTTGCTTTTTTTTGGAAGGGGGGGGGAGGGGGTAGGCCAAAGGCGAAGGCATTATGTTCCATCCATATAGGTGATATTTCCATCTTTCATCAGTTTTCTTGTGCTCTATTTTATCCAAGGTCTACATATTTCTTTGTGTCTACTTATTATGCTACTTGACTAGACATGCTGAGTTGGCTATTGCTTATGCCTATGCATGTAGCCACCTTAGAAGATTCTTTGGTAGTACAATGATTGTATCAATCCTATGTGTTGTCTATTTTTGGGTATGATACTAGAGTAGATTCGATTCTATTGGATATGTCAAATTTTGACTTGATTCTAGGCATACATTGCTTATATACCAAATGCATGGTTTTGGATTTGCTATTACTAGATTGTCACTTTGAATATGCCGCTATTCTTCTAATAGTGTGGACAGGGGAAAGTGAGTCATATGCCAAATGGTGTCATTTCCTTCCTCAAGGCTCAATGATTTGTAGAAAAGGGGTATCTAGCTTATCTTGCTTATGTTCATATTACCAATATTGGACCTGCCTTACATTAATTCTCTTTTGTTGTTCGAGAGTTCTTTGATATATTTCCTATTGATCTTCTTGGTCTCCCCTCTCCCCTAGAGTAGGATATCGATTTTGGCATTAATATTAAGCTAGGTATATGGCTAGTTTCAATTCTGTCGAATTAGATGGCTCCAAATAAGTTGAAAGAGTTTAAGGTATAGCTTTAGGATCTTATGACTCGATATGACCACTACGAGTTCCTTGTCATGTCCTTCGGGTTGACTAATGCCCCCACAGTATTATGTGTTTGATGAACTATGTGATTGCACCTTATTTCAACTCCTTTGTTATAGTGTTCATTGATAACATCCTAGTATACTCTTAGAGCTAAGACTAGCATCACAGGATTATGCATTATACCTTGTGAGATCATCAGTTGTATGCTAAATTCACTAAGTATGAGTTTTGGCTTGACTCTATTATATTTGTGGGGCACGTGGTGTCCAAGGATGGAATTAAAGTGGATCCAACTAAGGTGGCGATAGTTCGTGATTGGGCTAGGCCCAATTCTTCTACAGAGGTTTGTAGTTTAACCAAGTTAGCAGGATGTTACAAATAATTTGTAGAGGGGATATCTTCTATTATGATACTATTGACTAGACTGATATAGAAGAATATTCCTTTTTATTGGTCTGATGAGTGTGAGGGGAGCTTACTAAAGCTCAAGGCCTTGTTGATTTCAACTTTGATTCTTGCTCTATTTATTGAGGTGTAGAGTTGTACAATTTATTATTATGCATCTAGTGTTGGCTTGGGTTGTGTTCTAATGCGATAAGGTTATTATATATACTTCAAGACAACTAAAGGTACGTGAGAAGAACTTACCCATATATAATTTGAAGTTAGCGGCAGTAGTCTCTGCATTGAAGATTTGGAGGCATTATTTATATTGAGCCCATTGTGAGATCTACACTAATAACCATAACTTTTAGTACATTTTTAGCCAGAAAAATGTTAATTTGAGATAGCATAGGTGGTTGGAGTAATTGAAGGACAATGATGTTACCATTCTTTAGGAAAATATGGTACCAGATGCCTAGAGCCATAAGGTGGTAAGTATAGGGAGTTTGGCATACTTGTTAGTTGAGGAGCATCCCTTAGTTTTGGACATCCAGTCTTTGGAGAACTAGATAGTATGACTTGATATCTTTGAGCCATGCAAGGTACTTGCTTTTGTGGAGGATAGATCTTCTGGCTCAAGGTACTTGTTGGTGTGGAGGCTAGATCTTCTTTGTTGGAACAAATTCGGACCCAGCTGTTTGGTGACCCACAATAGATGATGATTTTTGATAGGGTTCTTAGTGGAGAATCTTGGAAGGCAACCTTAGATCTAAAAGGCATTTTGAGGATCAAGGGTCATATCTGTGTTCGTAGAGTTAGAGATTGTTTTAGGAAGATTTATAAGAAGGCCCATTGTTTGACAAATTCCTTTCATCTCGATGCAGTGAAGATGTTTCTTGACCTATGATAGCATTATTGGTGGCATGGGATAAGGAGAGATATTTCAGTTATATCTAGGTGTTTGAACTATGAGTAGATGAAGTTCAAGCACCAGAGGCCAAGTGATTCGACCTAGTGACTATCCATCCGATAGTGGAAATGGGAGCAAATAGCTATGAACTTATAATGGGTCTACTATGTACATCTTAAGGTTTTGATTGTATTTAGGCCGTTGTTAATTGATTGACCAAGTCTACTCATTTTTTGCTAGTTCATACTACCTAGATTTCAAAGAGGTTGGCTTAGATTTACATCTTAGAGGTTGTCCATGCCATGGGTTTTCGTATCTATAATTTTAGACTATGGTACTTAGTTCTTATCATATTTTTGGAGGTTTATTTAGAGAGAGTTAGGTGCCAAGTTGACATCAGCATGGGTTTAAGGTTTCCACCCCTAGACTAAGGGTTAGTTGGAAAGGACAATTCAGGTTTTGTAGGATATGCTTCGCACCTGTGTTATTGATTTTGGGGATCAATGGGACCATTTCTTAGTATTGGTGGAGTTTTATTACAATAATATCAACCATTTGAGCATTAAGAAAGCACCTTTTGAGGTGTCATATGATAGGAGGAGTGATCTTCAATGGGTTGGTTTGACGCTTTTAAGATTAAACCATAGGATTGATTTTCTTTATGACTTAATGGATATGGTCCATGTGATTCAGAAGAGACACCATAATAGCTAAAGTAACTAGAACAACTATGCTAATTAGAGGGTTTGACCTTTGGAGTTTATGGTTTATGATATAATATTTCTGCAATTGTCACCTATAAAGGATGCAATGACATTCAAGAAGAGAGATGAGCTTAACCCTTTGGTAATTGGGCCTTTGGAGATTAAGAGGTGAGTTAAGAGATAGTTTATGAGTTTGCCTTTTCCCCAGCTCTTTTTTTTGCTCACTTTGTGTTCCGTGTTTCTTTCGCTGTGGTGGTATATTATAGATAAGTTTCATGTATTCTAGTAGGATTTAAATCAGTTTGAGGAGTCATTTGCTTTTTAAAAGGTGTCATAACCTAAATTATGGTATGATGGCATGTGCCTTTATCCATCGAGATAAGACAACCTAAATAGGTCACAACAGAACAAAACTAGACAATGCAGAAGCTAAAATAACAAAACAAAAAAATAACAAATATTTAAAGCATAAGGGCATAATCAAATCTAAAACCATAACAGAAACTAGTGTCATGTGTACAACCCTCTAATATATTCAATTAAGAAAGAAATGATAAAGGTTTTCATAGTCTTTGTCTTTCAAATAGAACAAACTAATAAAGAAGTTGAATAGTCTTGAGAGTAGGCGGAATCAATATGAAACTATTTCTCAATCCGTCATAGGCTCGATGCAGGAAAAGAATAGAAAGGTTAGCCAAATCTAGGCTCATAATCTACACACATCTGTAGAAACACAAGGATGAGTACCAAGGTACCCAACAAGAAGATCTAATCATATGTAGAGAATAAAGAACGAAGCACTCCTTCCAGCCCAACCATATACCTCCAGACTACAAACCTGCATGCAAAAAAGACCAGCATACACATCATAGAGAATATAAACAATTGCAGTGTCATATCATAATGTCTCAATAGTCCAATCTCCACAATAAACAAGACTTAAGTTATTCATTATATATGACAATACCTTAAAAGTTAAATCTCAACAATATACAAGATTCAAGTCATCCAATATATCATACTTAGTACATTTATCAACTTCCAAACAGGGAATGATAAGAAATGTAATGGAATGCCATGAAATGCAAGCAACATAATGCAAATATCAAGTAATCATGATACACAACTGTCTTATGATACACATCTATTGACATAGTCAAATCAGAAACTATGGGAACCACAAATGGACATGTATCCGCCGCAACCATTTTCCTTCAGCATTTACTTTCATATCTAGCCGAAACCAAATCTCTTCGACTTTTCATTTTGTTTTTTTTTCTTTTTTTTCTTTATTTTCTAGCTGGAACCTTTTTCTTTTAGCTTCTCATCATTAATGGGACATCAAGCAAGTATATATCATCATAATACAATGATCACTTTCACAAGTATAAGAATATGCAAAATGTCCACATACATCATTCATTCAATAATTGTTAATTAATCTTATTGTTCTTTCAACACTTGTGTCATTATCAAGACATTTCTTATTGATTACATCATATCATAGCTTAACTCTTTCAATAATCTCTTGTCATCATAACATAGGACAATTCATTATTGAACCCACATTTAAAACAAGCATTTAGTTCAACAATTCCAACAATTGCTCAAAATATGCATCAAACTCAACATTTCACATGAAATACTTCAATATATAAAGCCATGTAATATGAATCAAAGTTCAACAATTATATCAACATGACCAGATAAAGCCATGTAACATGAATCAAAGTTCAACAATTATATCAACATTAATACTTATGCATTCTTATCAATTGGCATTCCAATTCATAATATCAAGTCAGTAGTCATCGTCAATAACAAATAAGCATCAATTCCTGAATCAATTGATACATGTTATCACCTCAACATCTCCAGTATCCAATCGTACCCGCTAGAACAATTCACTAATTTTCAAGTTTCATATAGAAAGAAAAATACCAAGTTCAATTAAACTTAACGAGGTTTAAAGTTCACTTACCTCAAATTAGCCAAACAATCACTCTAATAAAAGTACTTTCCCATTTCGAATCGCATTCAAAATAGTAAATCTATTCAAAAATGAATTCACACAATTTGAAGCAAACGGAATCAAAATCAAGCAATTTGGGAAAAGGGGCAAAATCATCCAAAAATTCACAATCGGAAATCAAGACCTAAATCTGAAAATTTTTAGATGAAAATTTTCACTTATGATTAGGAAATGATTAGTGAAAACCAATTAAAAATGGAGCTGAAACAAGCTCATAATCATCAATTTCGTGAAAAATCTAAGTTCAAGAAAAATCCCCAATTTTCTCAATTTGAAAACTCCAAATTTGATGTTAAAGTTAAGAATAATTAATGGGCAATGATAAGGGGAATGCAAAATACCTTTTTTAGTGTAAAACCTTCGAAAAATCATATAAATTAAGCTCTGAAAGTCTAAAGATGGAGAAAATGTTCAAAATGGGTAATTTGGGTTCTGAAATCCCCATTCTAATATCGCTATAGCAACACCCGCAAAACAAGAAATCATTCCTATAGCCACCCCTGATCACTATAGTGGCTTTGCTATAAGGAAGTCGCTTTAGCGACTGGGCCTATGATAAAGTTAGGCCTATAATAGCAGATCACAACAAACTTTTCAACAAAGTTCAGAGACTTGGAATCAACCCTCCGAGAAAAATATTAGAACCATCAGAAACCAATCCAAGCACCGAAACTCAAAACATTAAGTAAAATCAAATTAAACTCTAACTTTAACTTAATTTCTAACTCTGAACCTAAAATCTATGTAACAATTCCAAATCTGGTTTTGACAACTCTCCCAGGTCGATTTCCATATTACAGAAATGATGGAATCGATGATTCTGTGGCTCGTATCTTTGAATTACTTAAAAATTTTAAATTAGGCAATTCAAACCTCAAAATTTATTTTTTAGCAAATATCTCAACTTTTACAATAAATTCTCAAAAAATATCTTTTAAAATCAATCAAATGTGACTTGGGACCATTAACTGGAGGGGTAAAATGATAATGTTGTTGCAAAACCAAAAACAACCTTCATGATCATTACATCATCCACCACTAAAAACCATGTTTGTCCTCGAACATAAAGCAAGGAAATATACCTCAAGTCTAAAAAAAGATGCGGGTAGTGGGTCCACATATCAAATTTTATCTCCTAAGTAGCCTCTCTCACCAGTTGATGTCGTCCCTTGAACCTTTACTAAAGTTATCTCCTTGGTCCTCTATTTTCAAACCTGTCTGTCTAGGATGGCCACTAGCTCCACCTCATAAGTCAAATCTATACCAAGTCTATCGAATCAATAGATATCACATGAGACTTATATAGACCATAACTTCATAGCATAGTACATGAAACACCGAATGTACAGAAAATAAACTAGGTGGCAAAGTAAGTCTATAGGCCACCTCAGGCACTCTTTTTAGAATTTGAAAAGGAAAATATACCTTGAGCTGAGCTTTCCTTTCTTTCTTATCCTCATGACATCCTTCATAGATGAGATCCTCAACCAAACTTGGTCTCCCTCCATAAACTCCATGGATCAAACATGCCCATCAACATAACTCTTTTGGCGACTTTAGGTTGTCAGTAATTGACTCTAAATCAAATGAATCTGCTCCATGTCATGTCTGAGCAAGTAAGTATCAAGGTTATCCACTACAAAAGAATAAAATAAACCTATGGGTAATCTATATCTCTAGCCATACAAGGCCTCAAAAGGAGCTATATGGATGCTGGAATGATAATTATTGTTATAAGCAACTCCATAAAAGGCAAATATTGGTCCCACCTAGCTCAAAAGTCAACAATACATGCCCAGAGAATATTCTCTGACACATGAATAGTCCTTTGAGGTTGCTCATTTGTCTGAGGATGAAATCTAGTATTTAAGTCGAACTGACTACCTAAACCATATTGTAGGGCCTTCTAGAAGTGGGAAGTGAATAAAAAACCTCAATAAGATCCAATAGAAACGGGTACTCCATTAAGTCTCGCAATATAGATTAGCCAACTTCTCCACCTTCTACCTAACCTTGATCGAAATAAAGTGCATAGACTTAGTCAAGTGGTCCATAATAATGTATATAGAGTTATGATTTCCCACAGTATTGGGTAAGCCTACTATAAAATCCATCATGATCCGCTCCCATTTCTAGGTAGGAATGGTATCCTTTAGAACTCATCCCTGGGCCTCTAATGCTCACACGTGATCTATTGGTAGGTCAATGACTTGGATAAAAACTCAGTTATGTCCCTCTTCATACCTTACTACCAGTAGTGCTAACTTAAATCATAGTACATCTTTGTCGCTCTTACATGAATGGAATATATAGCACAATGAGCCTCCTCAAGTATCAACCTATTTAAGTTAGCCACCTTAGGCACATAAATATAGCCCTCAATCCTCAAAAACCCATAGAGATCAACTACGACCTCATTGGCCTCACCCCTAGTCACTTTGTCTCAAATGAGACACAACCTCTCACCCTCAAACTATCACTCATAGATCTAATCAATCAAAGAAGATTGGGCCTCCAAGAACATAAGCACATCAAAATTATTAGAAAGTTGTAATCTCACCAACACATCGGTCAATCTCTGAATATCTCTAGCCAAAGATCGCTCCTCTACCCGAATGGCTAACAAAATTGTCCATACTAGAAGTCTTCCCACTTGAGGCATCGACCACCATATTGGCCTTTCCCGGATGGTATAGGGTAGTTAATTTATAATCTTTTAGAAGCTTAATTCACCTCCTCTGCCTTAAATTCAAGTCCCTCTAGCTAAATATATACATAATAAATTGTGATGATCAATAAATATCTAGCAATGGATTCTATACAAATAGTGCCATCACAGCTCCATAACAAAAACAAACGTCACCAACTCAAGATCATGGGTAGGATAGTATCTCTTATGAGTCTTTTAATGACTCGACCTAGGGGTCTACTCATCACATGACAAATGAGATACCCGAAGGCACCTTACCTAAGCCCTCTCAAGTATCTTAAGCATTCATAGGCATTAAGTAAAACATATTGCTGAAAAAGTAAGGGAAAAGGGACTAAGGGCCAATTTGACAATGAAACAACATCAAAAAGTAGTGGAATTACTATAATCATTTGTTTGTCCATATGTATACCAACTATATATTAAGCAGATGGGCCCAAGATCAGTTGATCTCCTAATAATAAGTTAATCTTGGACGTCGAGTTCTAGCCACGAGCCGATAGAGGAGTGCTTGTCCCTACATGGTGAAATCATGCAGGCAAAATGTGTGTTAATATGTTTGAATGTACTTTATAAGTAAGATGCAATGCATGGATGAAATTATAATGCCATCATTCTTAAACATAACATATGAGTATAATAAGATAAGAGATACATAAAATAAACCTAAGCATGAACAAGGAATATGGCTCAAGATCAATATGAAACAATAAAAACACCATAAGATCGTAAAGCTTGTGGGAATAGACCTTAATCGACATATAAGGAGATATGATCTATTACATAGAATCCAGGATAACCCTCTACGTTGGCACGGGGAGACCACTTTTTGGGTAGAACTTCTTTAACTTTGCAAGCATCAAAATAACATAAATGACCTACATGGATCCACTAGCCTAGCCTATAAGAACTTCTATGGTTGCACATAGTTAATGCAACAAAGGGTTGCTTCTAAGGCTCCCTTACTGAACCCCGGTGTAATATCACATTTGGTGCTAAGTCATCCCACGAAAATTTTTAAATTTCAACTTAGAATCATAAGTAGTTGTAATGACCTGATTGGTCATTTTTGCCCTTATCTATGAAAATTATTATTTATGCCTTCTAAGCTGCTTTGGGCCAATTTTGAACTATATATATTGTAGAAACTGAAATCCTGGTCTTTAAAAGTTGAAAATATGAGTTTTGGCATTTTTGAAAGCTTATTTGTTGAAAAACCATTCTAAGTTTTGGGTGCTGGATTAGGGACCTGTCAATTCCATTTGCGTTAAAACGTCAAAACTGAACTATGAGAAGTTATAGAACTAAATTCAGAGTTAAAATGAGGTTTTTAAGTCCAATGTTGTGATTTTAATTCATTTTTGGAACCAAAATTTGACTTTGGTCATTTGTAGGCTCGGATCAGAATTTTGACAATTATGGTAGTTCGGATGGGTCAAACTAATGCTAGAAATGGTCTGATAATAGTTTTTGGAGTTGCCGAGGGTTGTTTTGGTATTTTAAGTTTTAAAATAATTTTACTGACTTGCATTGGTTAATGTGGCATAGAGACCTTGGAATCAAATTTTGATTGTTCCGTTGAGTATGGGGTGCTAATTCAGGTATGGATACATATTTGGTTAGTGAAATTCTTATTTTAGATGAGTTCCAAATGCGTATTCCAAGTTTTGTTATTGCACTGTGTTGTAGGTGCAAAGGATTGTTTGGTGCATTTGCAATCCCTCTGCAAATTCGCAAAGAGCATCCACGTTCTCAAAGGTATGTGGCTTAGTACCCTCCATGTTCATGAGTAGTGCTCCGCATTAGTGGAGTTATTGTTAACCCAACCCCTATTCGTCTGCATGTTCGCGGACGCTATTTTGTGTTCTTAGAGCATTGATGCCCTTTACTCTCCTCGATCGCAGGACCCCACCTGCATTCGTGGAGTACATTTTTACATGAACAGTATTAAAATTAGGAAACACCATTTTTACTCCATTTTCGAACTTGTTAAGCTTTTGGTGCGATGTTGAAAGAAGATTTTCAAAGGATTTTGTTGGGTAAGTGTATTTGACATTATGTTAATCATTTTCCATAAGTTTTATCTTGATTTTTTCTTTAATTTTATAATTTTGAATGCCCAAAACTGGGGATGTTATTCCATGATATTCCCAAATTTAAAGTGTGATTACTCCTTCAATTTTGGATTGATTTTAGTGGAATTTTCACCCATGAACCCCAATTTTCGTGTAGAACTTGAATTTAAAGTAAATTCTCAGATTTGGGAGCTTTGAATTTTAGGTCTAACTTTGAATATTTTGGCCCTAAGCCTAACTCATGCCAATGTTGGTATCAAAATGCACCTCTTGATATGTAGTATTTGATTTTGATAGTGATTAATCAATCCAAGGATTGTTGGAGGCTTGGGTTGATTAAAAGCTTGTCCGAGTGCGGTTTTGACATCGAAGTATGTTCGGGTAACTTTCTTGGGATTGATTTGAATTATTGAGCATGTTTATGTTGTAATTGTAGTATTTAGATTGATTTATGAGCCAAGGGAATGATATGACTGATTTTAATGGAAATACAATACTGGTTATGTCAAAAATTGAGTAAATGGCGATCCTAATAATAATTGGAGATGAAATCATGAGGTTTGAGTTACTTTGAATTTTGTCATGATAATGTGGGACTAGATATATCTTTTAGATAGTGTTGAAGATAATTGATTATAGTTGCGATAAATTTGTGATTTATGAGCCTATTTGGGGTACTTGTGGAAGCTGTTCTTGGACATCTTAATTAACGATGAGATAGTGATGATATGAAATAATAATGCCTCTATGGTAACAGTTGACATACATGGTATAGCCCATTCGATGTGATGGCTATAACACATATTTATCTTAACTAGTTACATTGGTATACTCATGTGTCTTACTTGATTAGTTGCACTGGTATACACATATCTTATATTGACTAGTTGCATTGGTATGCATGTATCTTATATTGACTAGATGCATTGGTATGTACATATATCTTACCTGATCTCCATTGGTATGCACATGTTTTATATTGGGCTGCGTAGATCAGTATGTACAGATCTTATTCCTGATTAGTTTGCATTAATATGCACGCATTTTATTCATGATTGGATAAGTTGTTATGCACACATCTCATTATATTTGCACACTTTGTGATATCATGATATATGCTGAGAGAGTTGAATATGCCTGCGATGCCTCGAGATACTTTTGATTTTGGCCTGTGATGCCTTGATATATTTCAGTACACGACCTATAACGCCCCCAGGTTCTATCTTATAGCTTTGGCTCTATAGATGTCTACATCGACCTGCGATGGTCGTGATTTCACCTCATACATAGCCTACGCACCATTGCATTTATGTATAGCATTGCATTACATAATTGGATTGTATCATCATCTGTACTTATTATTATTCATAATCGTGTTGTATTGTGTACTAAAGCCCTTTTTGATGTAGGTGATAGGATTCTTCATTATGACATACTTACTTTGATTTCTTTTAACCAGTCGATTGAACCTACTGGGTTCATTTTGGTGTACTCACCCCTATTTTTTCCTCCCTACAGATCAAGCACAGGGACCTACATAGGGTAGTTGATCACTACAGTTAAGCTATATTGCTTCCATCCAGATCATACTGGTGAGGCTTAGACTTCGAGTCATCGTGGATCTGTGGGATTCTCTTGATTGTTTCCTTTTAGACTCTATATCAGATATTATGAGACAACTTTTATTTCTTTTTGAGATAGTTGTAATCACCCTTTCGTACTGCTTTAGATGCTCTTGTACTTATGACTCCAGGTTTTGGGAGATTTCTTATGTTATATGAGTTTGTTTTTGCTTTATTCTTATTCTTCTTAATTGCGATCTGATTTTGGATGGTGACAAGTTTGGTATCAAAACTCTAGGTTCATTGGGCTCGTGAGTCAAGTGCATGTCTCTAGTAGAGTTTTGCGAATCGATATATAGACATCCGTTTTTATCTTCGGGAGGTTACAACACATTTAATAGGAAAAACTTTCATATCTTGTTTCTATTCGTGTGTTTCTATGTACTACCCACTTTAAAAAGTGTCTAATCTACTCCTTCTATGCATATACCGCGATTACCATATCCCAACGATCAGCGGGAGAGCCCGAGTCAGCTGATATGGCTCTCATTCACAGCCAAGGCAAAGTACGTGAGAGGGCCATAGGATGAGGACTTACTAGAGGGGCAACTCCACTAGAGAACAGGCTAGATCAGCTTCTCCAGAGTCTTCTTATGGGCTAGAGGGGCCTACGAATCCTGTTCCACCTCACTTTGCTCTAGCCCTTACACCCTTAATTCAGGAGCTACTTATGCAGTTATTAGCTAGATTAGAAGGAGCACCCCTCACCCCAGCTACTATTGATTTACCAGTTTTTACAGCACCGATTAGTCCTTCCACAGCTCCATATGAGCCGTCCATGATTTATGTTGTCCCTTTTTCAGTTCCAGCAAATTTTCCTATTACTACTATGATTCTGCCCTAGATATCCAGGCTGAGTTGGGGTTCTTAGTTTTAGAGTCTGACTATTCTCCATCTCTTGCACCACCCCTATTTTATGGTGCCACCATCTTTTGCCAGCCCATCCATGTCCATAGTAGAGCAGAAGAGCTTTGAGAGGTTTGTGCGATTGGCTCCTCCCTGATTCGACGACACCTTAGTGATAGAGCCTATTATTTTCTCTTAAAGTGCCAGGACTAATTATACAACCTAGTTGTTCTTGAGTCACATTGGGCTGCCTATACTTCATACCAATTCACTAGCCTTTCCAAGAAGTGGTGGAGGTCGATTATAGCTCATCGACCTGTTGGATCTCTAGCTATGACCTGAGGGCAATTCACAGAGATATTTTTGGAGAGGTTCATGCCATACAACCTTCGTCACAGCTATCAAGATACATTTGATTGGCTATAAAACAGGGTTCTATGTCCATTTCTGACTATGAGGCTAGATTCCACCATATTATCTAGGTATGCCTTGTCCAGTATTCCTACCAAGGTTGAGAGGATTTGATGGTTTGCCAAAGGATTGGCAGGATATCTTCAAGAGGCTACAACTTTCTTGGTTCCAAATGGAGGATCATTTTAGAGTGTGGTGGATCATGCTTGCCTTATAGAGTGTATCAGGAAGGAAAGACAGGGCGGCGGGAAGAGCTTCCATCGACATGGATAGTTTAGGGGGTACCCGCCATGGCATCAAGAGTTTTTGAGGCAGAGTCATCCAGGCCGAGCAATTCAAGCAGCTTTCCCAACATCTAATAGTGTTGATAGATCCAAATCTACTCAGGTGGGTAGTGCACCCAGGTGTGATGGCTTTTCACGGCAGCCATCCTAGAGGCAAGAGATTAGGGCTTGTTATCATTGTGATGAGGTTGGGTACTTGGCCCATCATTGTCCTTACCCTGCGCCTCCTAGTTAGAGTTTAGGATCTCAGCCAGCTCATCCAGCTCCAACACTGGCATCCAAGGACACACCCCAGGCTTTGAGGGATGGTACTGGAGGAGGTCATGGTACAAGGAGAGATGGAGCCTGTGGAGGCCCACATCTTAGTGGTGGTCATAGAGTTTGCTATGTTTTTACAGATAGAGCCAAGGCATGGGCTTTTGATGCGGTCATCACAGGTATGGTTCTAGTGTGCCACCGCTTAGCTTTAGTTTTATTTGATCCAGGCTCTACTTATTTCTACGTTTCGGCCTATTTTACTTCTAATATTGATATTATATGTGATCCACTAACCGAGCTTATTTGTGTTTCCACTCCAGTATTTGAATCTTTAGTGGTGAATCAGGTATATTAGGGTTGTATTATGACTTTTATAGGGAGAGATACTATTACAAATTTGATATTGTTGGATATGGTAGACTTTGATATGATATTGGGTATGGAGTGGTTATCTCCTTATCATACTATTCTTGACTGTCATGTAAGGACTGTGACCGTATCTTGCCCTGACTTGCCTCAGTTGATGTCGACTAGAGCATCCAGTTAATATCCTAAGGTTGTTATTTCTTATATGCATGCTTGTCGGCTGATGGCGAAGGGATGTTTGGCATATTTGGCTCATTTTCGGGTTGTTTCTCAAGAGACTCCATTACTAGAGGACACTAGGATTGCTAGAGAGTTTATAGATGTATTCCCAACTGACTTTCCTAGTGTCCCTCCGGATCATGATATTGACTTTTCTATTGATGTGGTACTGGGAACTAAGACCATGTTTATTTTCCTTATCGGATAGCTCCAGTTTAGTTAAAGAAGTTAAAGGAACAATTGGAAGACTTGTTGAAGAAGGGATTTATTCATCCGAGTGTATCTCCCTAGGGAGCTTCTATAATATTTGTGAAAAAGAAGGATGGCTCTATGCATATGTTATTTACTAATGTCAGCTTAACAAAGTGACCATTAATAACAAATATCCCTTGCCTCGCATTGATGATCTTTTTGACCAGTTGCGTGGTGCCTTGGTATTTTCCAAGATTAATTTGATGTTCGATTGTCATTAGTTAAGAGTTTGGGAGTCAGACATCCCGAAGATATCCTTAAGGACCCGATATGGGCATTATGAGTTTGTCGTGATATCAATCGGGTTGACTAATGCCCTAAATGCTTTTATGGGGTCGATGAACCTAGTGGTCAAACCCTACTTTGACATCTTTGTTATTGTGTTCACCGATGATATCTTGGTTTATTCTAAGAGTAACGCGACCATGTTAAGCACTTGAGGACTGTACAACACAGATACAGAGATTAGAAGTTATATGGCAAGTTCTCAAAGTGTGAATTTTTTGGCATGAGTATGTGGCAATTCTTAGGCATGTAGTGTCAAAAGAAGGTGTTTTAATTAATCCAGCAAGGTGGCAATTGCTCGTAAGTGGGTTATACCTACTTCTGTGACTGAGATTCAGAGCTTCATTGGTTTGGAGAGGTATTATGGATGTTTTGTTTTGCGATTCTCTTCTATAGCAGCCCCGTTGACTAGATTGACTCATAAAGATGTGGCATTTTAGTGGTCTGAGGAGTGTGAGGTATGCTTTCTAAAGATCAAGTATCTATTGGCTTCAATACCTATCCTTGCATTGCCCGAGAAGGGAGTGTCATTTGTGGTATATTGTGATGCTTCTGTATGGGTTTGGGTGATGTATTGATGCAAAGAGGGAAGGTGATAGCATATGCCTCTAGACAGCTGAAGGTGCATGAAAAGAACTACCCTACCCATGATTTGGAGTTGGTTGCGGTTGTGTTCGTGTTGAAGTTATGATGACATTATCTTTGTGGGGTACATTGTGTGATTTTTATTGATCATCGAAGTCTAAAATACATCTTTTCTTGACCGAACCTGAACATGAGATAGCGTAGGTGTTTGGAGTTTCATAAGGACTATGATATATCTATTTTACATCACCCCAGGAAGGTCAATATGGTGGAAAATGCTTTGAGCTGAAAGGCTACTAATATGGGGAGTTTGGCATTCTTGAGGGATGAGAGAAGGCCCTTTGCTTTGGAGGTTCAGTCGCTTGCTAGAGAGATGGTTCATTTAGATATCTCTCCTTATTATATTTTGGCCTTTGTTGAGGTTAGATCTTCCTTGTTTGATCAGATTAAACTCATCAGTTTGAGGATCCCAAATTGCGCATGATTCGTGACAGAGTACTGAGAGGTGTATCCAAGGAAGCTATTATTGATTCTAATGGTATTTTGAGAATAAATGATAGATTTTGTGTACCTAAGGGTTGGGGATTAGGTGAGAGTGATATTAGAGAAGGCCCATTGTGCTACATATTTTATCTATTCAGGTGTGGCAATGATGTACCATGATCTAAAACAACATTATTGGTAGTTTGGTGTGAGGAGGAACTTAATTGAGTTTGTGGTCAAGTGTTTGAATTGCCAACAAGTCAAGCATGAGGACTAAAAGCCCAGTGGATTGATGGAAAATATGCCCATTCCTGAGTGGAAGTCAGATAGAGTGAAAATAGATTTTGTTACAGGTCTGGGCAAGTTTGATTAAGTTTGGGTGATTGTTGATCGGTTGACCAAGTCAGCTCACTTCTTACCGATGAAGACTAGCTATAGTGCAGAGCAGTTGGCTAGGTTTTATATTAGGATATTGTAAGATAGCATGGTGTGCCAGTGTCTATAGTATCAGACAGAGGGCATGTGTTCACTTCTCACTTTTGGCGGGCTTGATAGCATGGTTTGGATACTAGACTGGATTTGAGTTCAGCTTTTCACCCTCAAATTGATGGTCCATTAGAGTGCACCATTTAGGTGTTGGAGGACATGCTTAGGGCTTGTGTATTAGTTTTGGGGCCTAGTTTGACTAACACTTAACATTGGTAGAGTTTGCATATAACAATAGTTATCATTACAGCATCTAGATGGCACCATTTGAGGGCTTG
The DNA here is from genome assembly GCA_025774065.1 of Solanum ossicruentum. Lineage (NCBI taxonomy): Eukaryota > Viridiplantae > Streptophyta > Magnoliopsida > Solanales > Solanaceae > Solanum > Solanum ossicruentum. Next base: position 35,116 of record JAOTQR010051266.1, read on the forward strand.
TATGGTCGGAGGTGTAGATCACTAATCAGATGGTTTAATTCAGGTTCAGCAGATGTGTTGGGTGTTGATTTTCTTCAGGATGCCATAGGTTGGGTTTGACTGATTCAGAGTAGAATTTCAACAGCTCAAAATTGCCAGAAGAGTTATGTTGATAAAAGGGTTAGGCCTTTTGACTTTTCTGTTGGTGATGGTCTTTGGCTAAAAGTTTTACCCATGAGATGTGATGATATTTGAGAAAAGGGGCAAGCTTAGTCCCAGGTTCATTGGCCCATCTGAGATTCTGAGGAGAGTTAGTGAGGTAGCCTATAAGTTGGCTTTACCACCAAGATTATGAGTCATGAAAATACGCCTTTTATGATGCCCAAAACATAGGATTATTATGAGTTCTTAAGGATGTTTTGTTAGATTGATGTGTGTGTTATGTTTGTTTTCCAGGAAAATGATGATTTTATGGACTTAACAGATAGTGGAGTGATTTTATCACATTATTTTGGCACTGAGATTCAAGGATCTATTCATGAGTAAATTTCAAGAGTTCATAAGAGGGCTTCTCATGAGAAAGTTCAGCATGCCAAAGGGCTCTTAGAAACAACAACATAAAAGTTAGACGAGTTCACGAGAGATAAATGGATTAAACATTCCAAAAGTGTATGATCATTTGAGCGAGTACTTAATTGGAGTGTGCATTGTACAAGCCTGGGTTCATTTATTTAAATTCAGGAAAGGAGCACAGGCTGGAAACGTTGAACAGGGATAATACATGGGTGCAAGCTGCAAATACGAAGCCATTGTGGAAGCAATCAGGAAACCTTGGAGTAGAATTCATAGGAGATGTCATGTATGGACTTGCATTTGGCTGTGCGCAGGATTGGACAAGCATGAGGGTTATGTGGTAATCTTATAAGGCTGGAAAATAGTAATAGAGCAGCAACAAAAGACTAAAATGAAAATGTCACAAGCTATCTCAGAGAAGTAATCAAGATGTGTCGATATTATTGTGCTGGGAAGTTTCTACTGCCAATAGCCATTGATGCAGCACATTTGAAGGTGTAAAAATGTTGGAAACATAGTAGCTACATGTTCCAGGACCAATTAAGATGAAATAGGACAAAAGGGAGCAAAGAAGCACACCAAAAAACAGTGCACGACCCTTGTCGATCTATACCAATCATGAAACGGGTCCTCCAGGTGATTGCTTGCGAGAACTTCATCAAAGGCCACTCCACTAATCCTTGCATGGATCATGGTGCACTCCACAAACCATGACTGTTCTTGTGCAAAGAACCAAGGCAGCAACAAAGTCCCAAACGTGAAGGTAAGCACCAAGGCAGTCTTGCACGACTTGTGGATAGCTTCACGAGTCGTGAAGCCACTCATGAAGAGAATCCAATTTTTGAATCTTTTCATGCCAAGGAACACACCACGAAGGAGCTTCAAGAAATGTGAAACTAGCCATGATCCGTGGTCAGTCACGTGAATAAAGCACATCCAATTTTTTTAAAAGTTTTCCTAGTCTAACTAGGATTAGTTTTCCTAATTATTTTAGATTAGGTTTTATTTAATAAATAAGACTTTTACTTATTTTCTTTAAAACTTTTGTATCCCACATTTTGGGGCTGCTGAGTCACGATAAAAATATTCAATTTTCCAGATTTTTCCCTTAAAGAACATGCTGGACAGTGAGAAAATTTCCAGCAACGTTAGTTGTAGTTTTAGTTATAGTTTGAAGTATGAATAGAGTTTTCGTCTCTCATTTCTTTTTGTGACTTCAAGAATTGATCTATAGATCCTTACAAGTGATTTAACTGTGAATTTCAACATGCTTCTTATTACAATTTTTGCAAGTTCGATAATCTAAACCCACAACTAGGGTTGTGGGAACCATGACAACTCAATGAGATAGACAAATTTGGGGTAAATATCGGGATTGATTATCTTACACTTTGTAGTGTTCTTCACTTTAATTTCTTCCTTAATGATTTGATGCATTAGGGTATGCCTATATTTGTTACATTCCTAGGAGGGATGTAGTGATTAGGAAAAGAACGCTACAACAGAAATTCGGGATTATTAACCTAGTCTAAGTACTTGAGACTAGAAGGTGAGAGTATTCTGGGATCTATAGCAAGGATTAAAGAGTACACATTCTGAGATCGAATGGTGATGAATGAAATGCATCTAACAAGGACCGAAAGGTGAATTAGATGTTAGCTAACTTGTTTGATCTTGTATGTACAATCATGAATGGGGTTACTAAACAAATTTGGCTAGCGCATTAGGCGTTATGGGAACCACAACCCTAGTCATCATCAATATATTTGATCTTTAGTTTATTTTTCGTATTTGTACACTTATTTAGGATCTGAATTCAAAACCTCCCCATTTTTACATTTGCGTATTATTTGTTATCTGAAAATGGAACCAACGATCGAAGTAGGATAATTAGTAGAGTTGTTTCAACCTATTCCCTGTGGGATCGATCCCGACACTTAGTTGGATAAATATATTGCTAACGATCATCCATATTCTTTGAAAGGAGTATGTTTGAACGTTATCAAAAATGGCACCGTTGCCGGGGAATATGATTTTGAAATAATCTACTAGTTTTCTATTTAGGTTGTAGTTCTATTTTCTAGTTTTACTAATTTTTTTTGTTTTGATTACTACAGGGGACAAAGTACTACAAAACTAATAATGACATTCATAGCATTTTGTGTTGATAGGTGCGGTCTCTCTAATAAGCTTTGTACTAATATTGGTTCTTGCAGGGATTTGATAGCTCTATTCAGAGATTTGCATGAGACTATGAAATCTTTGATGATACACTTTCTAAAAGCAATAATGGATCTAATTGATGAGGTTGATATATTAGCTCGGAGATTGATGATTTAGATGTTTTATTGAGAGTGAAGGTTCATGCTTCTAACGCCAAATATGTTAATGACAACTTGTCAGAGGTAGAGAAGAGGCTTGTGAGCCAACTTGAGGAGCTAAAACTAGAGGGACATATACTTGATCATATTGTTATGGATGTTGTCCTTGTTGACAAAAGTACACTAGAGTTATGTGAGGCAGTAGAGAATACTTGTAAAAACTCTAGTGCGTGTGAAAATGAAAGTGTGTATAATGATAATAATAGAATTCATGAGTTAGGACGTATTGGACCTCACTCCAATCATTTTTCTATCCTATATTTAGATGATGAGATATTAACCAAACCATCCGAACATGTGGAGGAATATGAGGAGGGACAATATGTTTATATTTTTAATTTGTTGGGTCAAAGTCGAGAAATCATATTCCTTATTTAAAGGCCAAAACTCACAAGTTATGATCTCTATTATTTGGTCTATTTATTTTTGTCCCACAGCCCTAAAGCATAGTAGAAAATTGGAAAAGAAGCTAGGGTGTAGTTTATAAATTCAAAGTGGAGGGAAAAAGTGGAAGGCAACACATGATGATACTTGATGAAGTCTGAGTAATCAGGTACATTACTACTGATGCCTAAGGCATCACAGGTATGATCACTTCCCTTGTTTTATATATTGATTTGACATGCATTGGGAACAATGCATTAATTTTGGTAGGGACTGGGGTATCCTGAACCCTAAGGAGTTTTTCTTGCCATGTTTCTTTTCTCTGAAGGTGTATTATTTAGTAGAACTAACATATTTAGGTTGTTTTATTTGTGTAAATATGAATGTTTATAGGAGTCTACAATAGCCCATAATTTATGTGACAAAAATTCCCCGATTTAAAAATTTTCAAAAGGCTTGTAGATGCATGCATCCTATCCGGACTAACTTGTTTGATCCTTGTAAAGCATTGTATACATTGTCTAGTTGGCATCTTGATTAACTAACTTGTTTGATCCTTGTAAAGTATTGTATACATTGTCTAGTTGTCATCTTGATGAATGAAGCATGACTTTATTGGTTAGTACTGAATTGTGTAGGAGATGTGCCTTGTGTGGCGAGCTTATTTGTTTAAATTTGATTGATGCACTTGTAAGCTAGAACTTGCTCGGTTAGTCCCACTAAAACAATTGAATGATTGGATTAGGACAGGATCTTAGGCCATTTTTGTTGTGAAGCCACTTAGCCTTAATTTGACCAACCAAATGAAATTGTTCCCATTGAACCAAAAGTTGAGCCTGAATAGACATTTTCTTTGCAAGCACTCCACTCACCTTCCTTATCTATCTACAGATCTTTACTTTGGCCCCGGTATCTCCAAGGACATTGTGAATCTCAACTTAGGCCAAAAGCCTATGTTGTGGATGGCTAATACTGGCCCTGGTCCTCTAAAAGATATTGTGCACCTCAACTCAAGAAAAATCCTAAGTTGAGGGTTACTACTGTAAACAAAAAAGTTGCATAAAAGATAAGGTATGAAAAGAGTCAAGTGATGAGAGAAAAAGAAAAGTTTAGGGTGTGACCATGCATAAAACAAAAGAGCGAAAAAGAAAAGAAAGAAAAAGAATGACTGAAAACAGAAATCAATCCCAATGGCAAAGAAAGTAGGAAAATAGGGGCAATAAGAGTTTGGGGGCCGAAAGTAGATGGCTAACTGAAAGTAGTGTTTTGAAGAGGCAAATTTGTCACTTTGATCCTAAATGCACCCCACCGAAGCCCGAGCCTATGCTACAAGCTTCAAAAAGTCCTAATATGATCCTACAAAAGTCATTCGAGAGTCAATGTGGTGAAAGCGAGGGCAAGCATATGGTCTGCCCTTTTGATTGATTAGATGTCTTTCTGGGTGTGAGTATTTACATTCCAGTCTCTGTTTTGCATTTATATACTGTGTGCGAGACTTCTTTGTAGTGAGGGCACTATCCTTGCACTGTTTGGCTGCTATTCTGGTTAGTTCATCTTAGTTCTTGAGCTTATGTGGGACAACTGTACATGTTATAATGCTTAAGTTAATCTATGTGGTCAGTTTGGTCAACTATATATGTTATAACACTTAACTTGATCTATGTGAGTCAGTTTGGAAGTGAGTGCATTGTAAGTTTACATTTTGGGCATATGTTGATGATAGAGGGGTTATTGTATGAATTTCTGATAGATACTTGTATTTGCGTGTCATTTAGTTGTTTGTTTTTCATTATTGCTTGAGGATAAGAAATGATTCTAAGTTGAAGGTGTTTGATGAGTCATGAAAATATGCCTTTTATGATGCCCAAAACATAGGATTATTGTGAGTTCTTAAGCACATTTTGTTAGTTTGATGTGTGCTCTATGTTTATTTTTAGGAACATGATGATTTTATGAACTTAACGCATAGCAGACTGATCTCCTCATATTATTTTGTTGCTGAGATTCAAGTAACTATTAATGAGTAAATTTCAAGAATTTATGAGAGGTCTGCTCGTTAGAAAGTTCAGCATGTCAAAGGGCTCTAAGAAATAGCAACATAAAAGTTGGACGAGTTCACGAGAGCTAAAAGGATTAAACATTCCAGAAATGTGTGATCATTTGAGAGAGGACTTGATTGGAGTGTGCATTGTACAAAGCTGGGTTCATTTATTTAATGTCTAGAAAGGAGTATTGGTTGGAAACATTGAACAGGGATAAGACATGGATGCAAGCTGCAAATATGAAGTCATTGTGGAAGCAATCAAGAAACCTTAGAGTAGAAATCATGGGAGATGTCATGTATGGACTTTCATCTGGCTTTGAGAAGGATTGCACAAGCATGAGGGTCATGTGTACTGTTACAAGGATGGATAATAGCAATAGAGCAGCAATAAAAGACTAAAATGCAAATGTCACAATCTATCTCGGAGAAATAATCAAGATGTGTTGATATTGTTGCGCTGGGAAGTTTCTACTGCCAATGGCCATTGATGTAACACATTTGAAGGTGTTAAAATGTTGGCAACATAGTAGCTACATATTCCAAGACCAGTTAAGACGAAATAGAACAAAGGGAGCAAAGAAGCACGTACACCAAGAAATAGTGCATGACCCTTGGTAATCTTTACAAGTCATGAAATGGGTCATCTAGGTGATTGTGTGCGAGAACTTCATTGAAGTCCACTTCACAAACAATTGCATGTCTCGTGGTGCACTCCACCAGCTGTGAAGGTTCTCGTGGATAGAACCAAGGCAGCAACAAAGTCCAAAATGTGAAGGTAAGCACCAAGGCATCCTTGCATGACTCGTGGACAATTTCACAAGTCGTGAAGGCACTCGTGAAGAGAAGCCAATTTTTGACTCTTTTCATGCCATAGAAAACACCATGAAGGAGTTTTAAGAAACATGAAACTAACCATGATCCCGTGGTCAGTCCCGTGAAGAAAGCACGTCAAGTTTTTTTAAAGTTTTCCTAGTATAACTAGGATTAGTTTTCCTAATTTTCTTAGGTTAGGTTTTTTTATTATAAATAAGACTCTTAGTTATTTGTTTTAAAACTTTTGTACCCATGTTTTGGGCTTGCTGAGTCACGACAAAAACATTCACTTTTCTAGATTTTCCCTTTGAAGAACACACTGGACAGTGAGTAAATTTCCAGCAACATTAGTTGTGGTTTTGGTTATCGTTTGAAGTGTGAATCAAGATTTCATCTCTCGTTTCTTTTTGTGACTTCAAGAATTGATCTATACTTCCTTGTAAGCAATTTAACTATGAAGCTCAACAAAATTCTTGTTTCAATTCTTGCAAGTTTGATAATCTAAACCCACAACTAGGATTATGGGAACCATGACAACTCAATGAGACAGACAAATTTGGGGTAAATATTGGGATCAATTATCGTATATATTATAGTGTTCTTCACTTTAATTTCTTCCTTAATAAGTTGATGCATTAGGGTATGCCTGTATTCATTACATGTCCTAGAGGGATGTAGTGATTAGGAAAGAACACTACAACAGAAATTTCGGGTTATTAACCTAGTCTAAGTACTTGAGATGGAAAGGTGAGAGTATTCTTGGATCTATAGCAAGGGTTAAAGAGTAAAAGTTTTGAGACCGAAAGGTGATGAATTAAATGCATCTAAGAAGGACCGCAAGGTAAAATTAGATGTTACCTAACTTGTTTGATCTTGTATACACAATCATGAACGGGTTTACTATACAAATTTGGCTAGCACATTGGGCATTATAGGGATAGCAACCCTAGTCATCATCAATCTATCTAACCTTTGGTTTATATTTTGCATTCATACACTTAGTTGGGATCTGAATTCAAAACCCCCCATTTTTACATTTTTGCATTATTTGTTTCGGGAAATAGAACCAACGACCAAAGTAGGATAACTAGTAGAGTTGTTTCAACCTATTCCCAATGGGATCGACCACGACTCTTACTTGGGTAAATATATTGATAATGGTCATCCATATTCTTTAAAAAGGAGTATGTTTGAACGTTATCAGAGAACACTTGTGATTTAATTTTACTTTGAAGCTTTTGATTCTTATTGAAGTTGGATTGCTTGTTCTTAGTTCTATGGTTTAAGTGTTCAATTATGTCTTCTCAATTGATAGTTCTTGCATCTACACATAGCATGAGTAGCTAAATCAACAACTAAGGTTGTGGGAACCATGAAGAACTAATAAAGTAAAATGGATAATTTATAATTCTTGGAAGGGGCATATGCTTCTTTATTTTGCATGTTTTCTAGTGGTGGCCAACATTAGAACCTACCTAGTGTTACTGAATGGACCAAGGTAGTCATGAATAAGATAAAATATTAATTAATAGGATTCAATTGATGTGTTCTCATCAAATCAATCGAACTGGGCCAACGAGAGGTTGTACTGGGACTAATAGGTAAAGGTTAGTAATGCACACTATGGAGATGGGCCCAATCACATAGTGAAATTCAGCTCTCACCTTTGACCAAAGGGCATGGTGAACAAAACATGCCCTCCTGCATGCTATACATTAGAAAAGAATTAAGTTATCCGATGATACTGAATTTGAAAATCATGGGAAACACATTACCGTAGTTTCTCTCCATTATTGACTTCTCTCTTGTGATAGTTAGTTTAGTTGCATTTCTCATTGATTATTGCAAACCCCTCCCCCCTCCCATTTGGCGAAGTGAGTTGGTTAATTAGTTGGATCGCAGATTGATGAATTCTCTTGAGTCTACATATTCCCTGTGGGATCGATCCTAACCTTTGTTAGGTTCTATTTCTTGAAAGTGACCATTTTATCCTTTATAAAGGAGGTATAACTTGGTCCATATCAAGATTTTGGTACCATTTTCTGGGAATATGGCTAGACTTAGTGAATTCATTAGTAATTCAAGTGTTAATCCTTAGTTCCCTTATTTTTCTTTTGTTTGTTCTTTTTGTATTTTTTTTAGGGTGTAGGTGTAGTGTATGCCCAACACTCGGAGTCGAGGCAATCCCTTAACTCTATTTGATCCAGAGATCCACAGAACATTGAGAAGAATGGACCAAGGCAATGCCAATAACTCGGCCAATGCAGCTCTGAATAGGAATAATAATGAGAATGCTAAGAATGAGAACCCACCTCCTCTTGAGCGTATTTCTCCACAGCCTCAAGATTTCAACGCCAATTCTTACCAGTGGAATTATTACAGGCTGAATCCTATGGCTATAGACGTGACTAGAGCCATTGTGTTGCCACCACTACCGGCAAACACAAAGTTCACACTCTCTAGTAGGTTACTTCAGATACTGCAGGATCGTGGACTATTTTCGGGCTTATCGTCGGACGATCCACATGGCCATCTACACAATATGGCATTCATCTATAAGAGTGTGATGGGAACATAGATCTGTCTATGGATGTTATGGGACTTCATGTATTCCTATTATCTCTTACGTGCAATGTAGCAGTATGGCTATCTAAGCTCCCGCAGTGTTCGATCACCAGTTGGGTAGAATTGCAGATGTCATTCGTAGCAAGGTAATTTCTTAAACCAAAGAAGCCCAAGTTGGAGGACCAGATCAACAACTTTGTGCAACTTCCTGGTGATTCAATCCTTGCCACATGGGAGCGGTTTAATAGATGCCATAAAATTATAGACCATGTCCTAGTAGAAAGTTTCTATCGAGCTCTAAATGCAAATAGTCGAGCATGTGTTGATACCCTCTTGGGAAGTTCGTTCATAGACCAACCATTCACAGAAATTATTGAGCAACTGGATATGGTAGCAAAGGCGAACAATGTGTGGGAGCCCACAAATAGGAACCCAACAAACCATGCTGGTACTGTTAATATAAGCTCTAACCAAGAAAAAATAAATACAGAGATCTTAAGGATTCTTGCTCAAAACAGAGCAAATCTGGAGATGCTAATGAACCAAACACAAGAGCTAACCAAGCCAGAGGACATTCATGAAAGCCACTGCACCAAGTGTGGTGGTCGCAGGGATGACAATAGGCGTATTCACTATGTGCCCTCCCACAATCATGATGTGGGGAATAGGAATCTCAGAATCAAGGAGGTGCTTAAGCATTTCTTAAAGAGGGATAACGATAGAATAAGACTTTGTGAGAGATTAAGTCCGACATTACCAATATAAACTATAAAGTCGAACAACACTCTATTGCAATCAAAGAGCTTAATCGATAGATCGGACATGTGTCAGCCCAACTAGACCACATTCAAAAAGACATGATGACTAGCACTATAGCCCTAGAGTTAAAGGATACTAAGGGAGCACAAGAGCTTGAGGAAGTCTGAGTACTCAAGCCATCTATGTTGTGTCGCAACAATAAATCAAGTGCTACTTGGGAGAAAACCTAAGGAACAATGGCGCTTAGGCGCCCAAGTATGCCTTTTGACCCCTTATGTGTTATTTTGTTTTGATTTTGTGCATTGGGGACAATGCACATCTTTTTCGATGGGATATGGGTAGTTATAGGACTCAGTGAAGTCTGAGTAGCTTGGGTCCATAACTACGCCAATTTTTGATCCTGAGATTTTCTTGTTTGTGTTGTTTTTCCTAGTGGATATTTATTTTCTATTGTATCGGCATGTACAGGATGTTTAGATAGTATTTGTAGCATATAGTACCAATACTTATGGCATATAGCATGTTTTTCTGTGTTTTGTTTGAAAAATGATACCCACCAAAAATTTTGATTAGTAGTTAAATAGCAACCATGCATATTTAGGTGTGTGACAATGTTTGTTCTAATAAGTGAGGATATATTGATATAAAAAGCATGATCTGAGATTATGTTGGTGATAGGGTATGCAGTGTCATGTGAGTGTGAGCTTAATTTGCTAGATTCATGTGTTTTTGTGCTAATTCAGAACTTATCTTGTTACTCTTAGTTAGATGGTAGATTATTTGGACTAGGAAAGGATCTTAGGCCATTGTTCTTAATAGTTAGCTTAGCCTAAAAGCAACTAACCAAAGCTATGATATAATCTCTTGTTCCTAACATTTGAGCCTAACATATAACTATTCTTTAAAAACACATGATTAACCTAGCCTTGTTAGTTGTAAAATCCTAAAATATGTCTTGGTCCTTCCATGAACATTGTGCACCTTAACTGAGGAGAAAAGCCTAAGTTGAGGGTGGCTACCAAAAGTGGCCCTGGTTCTGAGGATGAATATTGTGCACCTCAACATAGGCTAAAGGGCTAAGTTGAGGGTGGCTAGTGTAAGGTGTAACACAAAAATAAGGGCGTCAGTTAGTGATACAGAGAAAAAGGGAAAACTCATGTACTGGTGTAAGAAAAATATGTGATGCCTTAGTTGTAAGCTACAACGCAAAATGATGTCTAAAAATAACGCAAAAAGCTGAAAAATGAAAAGAAAGCACCCAAAAAGCTTGAAATAGGAAAAATGGAGAATAAGGGGAAAATTACAAAGTTGGTAGGGCAAAAGTGCAGAAAAATGCAATGTCAAGGAGGATCTTTTAGTCACTATTTTCCCAATACCATACCAAAGCCCCCTAAGCCTACATTACAAGCCTCGCAAATCCTAAAGTAATCCTAATCCAGTTGGTTGAAGGACTGAGTCATGAGTATAGGGGCAAGCCTATGGCATTAGACATTATGCATGAATATCTATTGTGAGAGTGAGTGATTTTGCATAGTTCCACGGTTAAACATGAAAACATCATAGAGTGTCAAATATAGGACTTCATTCTGTGAGGGCACTTCCATTGCATTGTTAATACTAGACTTTTCTGTGATTGTGGATTGTTGATAATACCTTGCTTGTCATAGTTGTTTTGTCACATGCACCAGTTTTTATTGGTTTCCTAGATAGCTATTTGATCCTATTTTGAAAAGTTGGTATGGATATCTCAGTCTGAGATGTAAGTGATGTGTGTCATTGGGTTGAGGTCTATGTATTCTGTATTGTCTATGTAGATTGTGTCTCTCACTTGAGGACAAGCAACAATATTAAGTTGAAAATGCTGATGTGTAGCCAAAATACAACAGTTTTGATGCTTTAAACTTGGAATTTTATGTGTTTACAATGCGATGTTAGTGTGTTTTATGTGTTTTTGTGTTTATGTTTGCAGGATTATAGGTTGACCTTGATTTTGGGGAAAATTTGCAGAAGTTGCTAAGTTTTGCTATTATACGAGACCCTTTATGGGTCGTAGATCATTCTACGGGCCATATGGTGGTTTTGTAGACAATTCCAACAAGGGGTTGTTTTCTGAAGTCTATTTTACGAACATGTAGATGAGACGTGGAGAGGTTTATGAGTCGTAGAAGATGGTTCATGCACTGAGGATCAGAGACTTGGACTTTCAGGAATTTTATCTAATGAAACCCCCTTTAAGGGTCGTAAATTATTTTACAAGGCATAGAGGGGTGTCATAGAGTTGAAGTCCAAATTTCTAGCAGCTTAGTACGAGAACCCGATTACGGTCCATGGAGTGCATTACAGCCCGTAAAGACCTTACTATGGCATGCCGACCAATTTTCCTATTTTGTTTTAGAATTGAATTTTATTTATTATAAATAGGTTTTTTAGGTTATATTTTCAAATGTTTTTCACCTAGTACTCAGAGAACTCAATATTTTGAGAGAAAAAATTGTAAGATCGTATTAGAGTCTTTGAGAATACTTATGATTTAATTTTAATTTGAAACTTTTTATTCTTATTGAAGTTGGATTGCTTGTTCATAATTCTATTGTGTAAGTGTTCAATTATGTCTTCTCAATTCATAATTCTTGCATCTACATACAGTATGAGTAGCTAAATCCACAACTAGGGTTGTGAGAACTATGAAGAACTAACAAAGTAAAATCGAATAATTCATAATTCTTGGAAGGTGTATATGCATGTATTAATTAACTCTCATCATTTTGCATGTTTTCTGATGGTGGCCAACATTAGAACTCGCCTAGTGTTACTGACTAGACCAAGGTAGTAACTAATAGGAAAAGAGATAGTTGATAGGATTTAATTGATGTATTCTCGTCTAATCAACCAAACTGGGCCAAGGGGAGTTTGTACTGGGACTAATAGGTAAGGGTTAGTAATGCACACTATGGAGATGGGCCAAGTCACATAGTTAAATTTGCCTCTCACCTTTGACTAAAGGACTTGGTGAACATAACTTATCGTCCTGCATGCTATACACTAGTAAAGAATTAGTTTAACCTGTGATACTGAGTTGGGGAATCATGGGGAACAAAATACCCTAGTTTCTCTCCATTATTGACTCCTCTCTTATGATAGATAGTTTAGTTGAATTTCTCGTTGATTACTGCAAACCCCCCTCCTTTGGGGAAGTAGGTTAATCATTCGGATTGCAGATTAGTGAACTCTCTTGAGTCTACGTATTCCCTGCGAGTTCGACCCTAACCTTTGTTAGGTTTTATTTCTTGGCAGTGACCACTTCTTCATTTAAAAAGGAGGAGTAACTTGGGCGACATCAGCAACTTCCTTGTTCCTTAGCTTTTTTACTTGCCGGTCTAGGATTTCAATCGGTACCTCTTCATTACTCAAATCCTCTTCAATTTTCTCATCATCTAAAGGTACTATAGAACTTGGGTCACCTATAAATTTCCTACAATCAACACATGGAAGACCAAATGTATCAAATATAACTCGTTGGGCAGGTCCAACTCATAAGCCACCTTTCTCACTCTTCTCACCACCTTATAGGGTCCCACATATCTAAGACTCAATTTCTCTTTCTTACCGAATCGGAGCACACCTTTCGTTGTGACATGCACAAATAGATGCAATTACCAACCTGGAACTCAAGTTCTCTTCCTCTCATGTCAGAGTAGGTATTTTTTCGACTTTGGACTGATTGCAATTCGTCCCTTATGCTTTAAATTTTCTCCATAGCATTCATTACCAAGTTCTGTCCCATTAATGCCACCTCACTGACTTTGAACCACTTGGTGGGCGATCGACACTAAATTCCATATAATGCTTCAAATGATGCCATCCCAATACTTGCATGGTAGCTATAAGCAGTACTCAACTTCACCCTAGTGTCAAGTCCTCTTTGGAAAGGCCTCCAAAATTCAGAAATAAATTTAACTCCACTATCCGATGTGATGAATAAGGGAATTCCATCCAACCTCACTAACTCTTGGATATACAAATGGGCATATTCCTCAGCACCATAAGTAGTCTTGACCGATGGAAAATGAGCCCACTTCGTTATGCAGTCAACTATTACCCATATGGAGTCATAATGATTTTTGCCTTGGACAACCCAACTACGAAGTCCATGTTAATTTCCTTCCACTTTCAAGTAGGAATTCCAATGTCTGTTGCTAGGCCACCTGACCTTTCCTGTTCAACTATGACCTCTGGGTAATTAGTACACTCGGATACAAATTGAGAAATGTCCTTCTTCATTCCATTCCACCAATAAATCTCCCTCAAGTCTCTATACATCTGTTGGGATGCATGGAATATGAGGAATTATGGGCTTCTTGCATGATCAACTTCTTTAACTCACTATCATTGTGTAACACCCCAAATTTTTTTTTATATTTTTTTTAAGCTAAGACCGAGCATCCTTCGTATGATGTAGGATTTTAATTGAGGATTCCTAATTGGGATAGATGTTAAAGTTAATTTCTTAGTATGAGAATAGAATTGGAACTTATATGAGGTCGTAGTTCTAATGTATGATTTTATAAAAGTTAGGTGAACCAATGACTTGTA
>JAOTQR010051287.1:0-14591 GCA_025774065.1 Solanum ossicruentum
GATTCAAATTGAGCAGGACCAAAACTGAGTACTTGGAGTGCAAATTCAGTGTTGAGAGGGATGAAGCAAACTTTGATATGAAGCTTGCCACTCAACCTATCCCCAAGAGGAAAAACTTTAAGTATCTGGGGTCCATTATCTAGAGTAGTGGTGATATCAATGATGATGTCACACATCATATTGGGGCAGCATGGACTAAATGGAGGCTGTGACAAGAAGATACCGCTTGAACTCAAAGGTAAGTTTTATAGAGTGGTGGTTAGACCATCTTCACTGTATGGGGTGGAGTGTTGGCCAATAAAGAATGCACATATTCAGAAGATGAAAGTCGCAAAGATGAGGATGCTGAGGTGGATGTGTGGCCACACCAAAAGTGATAAGGTTAGGAATGAGACCATCTGGTAGAATTTAGAGGTGGCCCCGGTAGCCGAAAAGATGAGGGAAACCAGACTGCGATGGTTTGGACATGTGCAGAGAAGGAGCACCGATGCTCCTGTTAGGAGGTGCGAGAGGTTGGTTTTGGGAGATATGCAGAGGGGTAGAGGTAGATAGAAGAAGTACTGAGGGGAGGTGATTAGACATGATATGGCGGAACTAGATCTCACTGAGGACATGACCTTAGATAGAAAGAAGTGGAGGTCGCAAATTAGAGTAGCAGGCTAATTGGTAGGGTTAGGTGGATATTTGGCCTTGGGGTATAAGTAGGGTTAGGTGGAGGACATGTTTCATGCATTATCATTATCTGTCATATTATTTTTTAATCATATTTACATGTGTTATTCATTATTAGTCGCCCTTTCTTTCCCTTCCCTTTCCTGGATTTTGAGATGAGGGTTCCCAGAAAACAGCGTCTCTACTTCTATGAGGTAGTGGTAAGATCTGCTTACATTCTACCCTCCCCAGACCCCACTTGTGGGATTTCACTGGGTATGTTGTTGTTGTTGGGGATACTAAGTTGGAAATCCTGAGGAACACAATACCCTGATTTCTCTCCTTTTATTGATTTTCTCTCATGATAGTTAGTTTATTTTTCTCATTGATTATTGCAAACCCTTCATTGGGGAATTGAGTCAGTTAACTACTTGAATTGCATATTGGTGAATTTGTCTAGAGTCTACGTATTCCTTGTGGGATTGACCCTAACCTTGGATAGGTTCTATATCTTGACAGCGACTGCTTTATCCTCTAAAAAGGAGGTGTAACTTGGGCGTCATCAATTGGGATGTGGATGTTGACTTTGCAATCTAGGATCATAATGAAACGCCCCAAAAATGTATTTCGAAAATGCCCATAATCCTAATTTCCATATATATATATATATATTGATATATCACAAGCCATGTGTTATATCAAAAATTTGACTTCATATTCTTGATCAGGGGGCAAACTTGAATGGGAAATGGGTATAGCCCTGATTTTAGAGGGCCCGTAACGAAAAATAATTTTTGCAAAAAAATTAGTTTCCAGTAGCCATTTGCGCCCTGGCTTCGACGCGCTAGGGGAGCAGATCAATGATGGAGTTACCTACGCGATGGGTCCATATTGCGGACCTTACGCGGACCAGTGTATTATTTTCCTTGGTTTTTCATTTCGGTCCAAGGATATCCCCATGCTCACTTATGCATGAAAACACCTATACTTAGTCATTTTTCAACTCTATATCTCTCAAGACCTTCTTAAAAGCCTCTCCAAGACTTACCCAAATATTTCATCTAAATTTAAGTGTCCCAAGCTTAACTCGGTATGACACCCCACACTTTCCTAGGAATACCCTCATAATCGTAATTCTCTTATATCTCAAATCGGGGATATTTAAACACCCCTCCATGTAGCTCAAAAAGACCCTATGATGTACTTTTTTCAAAACAAAATCCGTGTAGAATTTCACAAATTCGATTGCATATTCTTGTTTAGAGGGCAAAATTGCATGGGGGAACGAGTACCTATACTTTGTCTATGCCAAGAAAGTAATTTTTGGTGAAGCATTGCAAAAACAATAGCTATCCACTATGGGTCCGTGACGCGGACCTGACGTGAACCAGTTCAAAAAGTTCCGAAGTTTGCTCTTTTTCAGTCTAGGGCAATTGGGTACTAACCCTATACCTATATACACAAAATCCCTCATTGTCTAGCCATTTTGAGCCCTAAAAACCAACTAAAAACCTCTTGAAATCCCCTCTAATCTTCATCGAATTCTCCAGCCATTCTCAAGGTTTTCAAGAAGTTTTCTCAAGATTCAAGAGTCCCAAAATTCATCCGGATCTTAGGATTTCATTCAAGCTTCAAGCCTCCATTTCAAATCTTCTTCAAGAAACACTCCAAAGTCAAGATATATGGTGTTGAATCATTGGGTCCTTTCACCCATGGTGCCTAAGCCTCCTTTTTATTAACATTGCATGATTTAAAGTTGATTTTACATGTGGGTCTTGTATATTGAGAAATTTACTGCACAGTGATTTAAGTTCATGAAAGTATGGTTGTTTTAGCATGTTTTGTGCTCTAAATTTGGATCTAATGTTGTATTTGATGATGGGTTTTGATGTGAATGTCTTGGGGGTACTTCAAAGCTGTTGATTGACGGTTTTACTATAGATTTTCTTGCATGATTTCATCTCCAAATTGCATTGTCTTTTACCCCCATTATGCCTCCCCCCCCCCAAGTGTTTGATAAAATGTCCAACTAAGGTTTCTTGTGGAAATGAAAAACCAAAGCATGATATATGATATGATTGACTATACGATGATGAAATGAGCTTATGTACATGATATATATGTTTTATATAATGTGTTGCATTAGACCATGCCCGGTCCGGGGGGTATAGGAGCCCGGACAACCATGTGAGGGGTTTGCACCTTGCCATCAGGGTGTCCAGGTGCGAATGGCATGATCTATACTCTTGTGAGCCATTCATGTTAAAATAAGGGTTCATGTATGATTATGATCTACTCTTATGTTTCAAGTTAGGCTCACCTTTAGAGGTCAAGTATGCTTAAGAGCTACTCATGTTATGATTCTATGTTTATTACAAGTTACTAAAGATATGATTATTTAAATTATTCCATAGGATTAGACTTAGCACCGATGGATTGGATGTCGGCGTGGACTATCTTCAAGGGTCCATACTCCTTTCTTGAAATTATGTACCAACATAGGATTATTTTATACCCTTGCTAGGCCCTAGGCTTAGGTCGTGACACAAAAGTCTGTAGGGAATATAAACTTTTAAACATTGACAAGCACATCATATAGTATCCCCACAGGCTTCTTCAACATATGATCGACCATCAACAAATCCATGCTCGTCGAAGTAGGGGCTCCCAAACCTAGCTTCTTGAAGATTGCAAGGGGCTTCAGATTAATGTTGGCACCTAGATCACATAATACCCTTGAGAACTCCACGTCTCCAATAGTATAGGGTATGGTAAAAGTGTTGGATCTTCTCGCTTTTGCACCAAGGACCTCGTAAAAAGTGCATTGCAATGTTGAAGCTCTTGGGAGAGCTCCTAACTCATAGTGCACTTCTTCGTAACCAAATCCTTTATATACTTTGTATACCCTAGCATCTTCTCCAACGCCTCAATGAGAGGGATGTTGATGGAGAGTTCTTTCAGCATAAAAAGAAAGTTCTTGAACTTTCCTTCCTCATCCCCTTTTGCAATTCTTTGAGGAAAGGAAGCAGGAGGCCTGGGAATGGGCTTCAATTTCTATGGTGCATCGACAGCTGTGCTCACCCCATACTTGCCATGATCACCTCTGGTATCAGCATCCTTGATCGTAACTATCTCCTCTCAAACATCATCCTTATCAATTGGCATAGGAGGATCAATGGTGCTTTAGCCACCATGAGTATTAACCATCATGCATTGCCCATCATTCTTAGGATTCTGAATTGTGTTGCTAGGCAGTGTACCTTGCTGACGCTGATTTAGTTGAGTCGACACTTGACTGAACTGTTACTCAAGCTATTTGATGGCAACAAAATGAGACACGATTTTCTGATTAATACTGGAGATCTCATATTTCATCCCCCTCAGAGTCTCATCCTATGTCTCAGCTTTCTTCAACAGATTATAGAACATCTCCTCAACTCTTGAGTTACTTATACTTGTGTCATGGTTATGTGGTGGCACATAGGGACCATTTTTGTAACCATCTCTATGTCTCCAATCGGCTTCTCTATCTTAGCTCGATTCCAGTCATAGTATCGTCCGCGATTGTCTCTGAAAGCTCTATCAGGATTGAAGTTCCGACCTTAGTTTCCTTGACCTTGGCGCCAATAGTCCTAATTGGACCCTTGGGCGTTGGCCTGAAAACCCCCCGTGTAATTAGCAATAAAACAAATGTCCTCCTCATAGTAGGGATCATCATACATAGTATGTGTGGAGGCTAATGGACCATTGCATTGCCTCGTTCCTGATTTGTAACGACCCTAAAAGGTGTCCAAAATGTGACTCGAAAGTGCCCAAAATCGTAATTCTATATATTTCAAAATTCATTCGCGATATCAAAAATTCGACTCATATTCTTGTTCAGGAGGTCATTTTGAATGGAAAATAGGTGTAACCCCAATTTCAGAGCAAACAATTACAAAATTCAATTTTTCAAAAAATGAACTCTAGAGAGCTTTTTGTGCTCCTGGCGCGTCGCGCCAAGGGCATGCACTAGTGTATTTTTCTGTCCAGTTATGACTTCTGGCCAAGACTTTTAAGTCTTGGGCCTAAGTATTCCCAAACGTGAAATGCCTATACTTAACCATTTTTTACCCTCATATCATTCTAAGCATTCCCCAATACTCATTTAAACACAACTAAATATTTTACTCCTAAACTCAAGTCTCAAAACCCTCTCCGGATCTAAGGATTAGCTTCAAGTCTCCATCTCCAATCTTCATCAAGTTCATCTCCAAAGCTAAGGTAACCAACCTATGATACTCAAACTCTCTTTACTCAAAATTGCATGATTTAAAGTTGAATTATTCATGGGTTTTATCCATTATGAAAATCACTGCACACTATTTTGGGGTTCATGAAATTATGACTATTTTACCATGTTTTGAGCTATGAATCTAAGGCCTATTGTAAGATTTGATGAAGGGTTTTGATGTATATTACTTGAGAGTGTTATCAAGTATCTACTGAAGGTTTTACATTTAACTTACTAGCATGATTTCACTCTTGAATTGCATGATTTTACACTAGTACTACACACCCTTTAAGTGTGTGATAAAATGTCCAGTTATGGATTCTTGATGAATTGAAGGTCCAGTGCATGTCTTATGAGTTGAATGATTATATGATGATTATATGAGGATGAAATGTTGATTATATTAATGAAATGATGATGATGATGATGAAATGATGATGAAAGTAATTATTTATATGATGACTATATGATGATGAAGGGAATATGATTATATGATGATGAGAAGAATGTATGGTTAAGATGTCTATATGATGATGGGAGAAATGTATATCTCTATATATATGATATTGTTTCTATTCTGTTGGGGTTGACCAAGCCTAGCTCGGGGGGGTTGTAGGTCCGAGTAACCTATTGAGGAGTTGGAACGTCGATCGCCTAGTTCAGGGGGTGGTAGGCTCAGGTAACCTTGTTGGGGGTTGGTACCCATCAACCTTGTTGCAGGGTTTGTACTCCATCAACCTTTTTGGGGGTTGGTACCCATCAACCTTGTTGGTGAGTTTGTACTCCATCAACCTTGTTTGGGGATTTGTACTCCATCAACCATGTTGGGGGTTTGTACCCATCAATTCGTTGGGGGATTTGTACTCTATCAACCTCATGAAGGCAAATACACCTAAGAATGGTCACCCCCTACACATTTCGATTATGATACGTATTTATTGTTGCATTGTATCCTACATACTTATTACATCAAACATACTAATGCATACTCTATGCTTACATGATTTCCCCATGTAGGAACCAGTGTACCACTTGATCCTCCTCCTCCTCCACATGACTAGTATGACTTCTATCAAGCTTATTGGTGAGTCCTCCTTTTCGAGGATGTTACTTATTAACGCTATGTATTAAGACTTTCTCTCTTGACTTATGTATTGACTATGAGGGTGAGCCCAGTTGCTTGTCTTGGCCCCCGCTCTTATCTACGTAGTAGAGGTGTTGTTGGACATGTTATGTATCTATGCGATTAGCTTTAACTCTATTGACTCTTGTTGTTTATGATATAGAAGTTTACGCTTAGTCCTAATTCCCCTTGTTTACGTTTATCTCTTATTGTCATTCTAATTGCTTCTGCGACCAAGGATGTGTACTTATATGCTATGAAGCTTGTTTGGGGTTTCTTCGGGTTCCCTATTCGCTGGTCATGTCTAGGCCCTAGGCTTGGGTCGTGACATGATTCTTCTTCATCATCACCACCATGCCTATACAGATTTAGGCAAGCTCTTGCATAATCTCTTCATTTATGTAAGCTTTCTCTAAACTAATACTGACAGTGCACATACTTTTGGTAGATGCTCTGTCTTGCTACACCCATGTACGATTGGTCTTGACCATCTCTCCATTCTTTATGCAATCCTTACAAATGGTTAATCTAAGAACATGCCCCCTATAAGACTATTTTCATCAAGGGAACAGTAGAAGATCTCTACCAAGGCATCATCAATAGTCTTATGGTTCGGGACACTCCATAAGAACTTAGTAAATCGTTCCCATGTAGTACTATTCAAGTCACTAGGAAGTTGCTCAAAGTTATTGATCTGATCTTTCAACTTGATCTTCTTTTACCTCGGGAAGTACCTCTCCAAAAAGGCCTTTTGCAATTTAGCCTAACAAGTAATAGAATTCTGTGGGAGCTTAGATAGCCATAGTGATGCATTGCTTGTCTGAGCTAATGTGAAGACACGAAGTCCCAAACATCCATAGATAGATTTTGTGTTCCCATCACACTCTTGCAGACAAATGCAATGTTGTGTGGATGGCTATAAGGATCCTCTGATGGTAAGCCTGCAAACAGCCCACGATTCTACAGCATCTGAAGCAACTCAGTCGAAATAACGAACTTTGTGTCAGCCAGTAATGGTGGTAGTACAATAGCTCTACTAACCTCCATAGCCTTAGGATTCAACCTTTATTAATTCCACAGATAAGCATTGACATTGAAGTCCTGTGGCTGTGAGGCAATATCCTCAAGAGGAGGTGGGTTCTCAATGCCAGAAATTTCATTCTTATTTCTATTAAAAGCAGCGTTAGCCACGTTGTTTGTGTTATCTTGGGTCATTCTTCTCAATATTTTCAAGATTTTTGGGTCAAACGAAGTCAAGGGTCTGCCTCAACTTCAGCTACACTCACACCTTGAAAAGAAAAAAAACAACAAAACATGTAAAATAAGGGAAAAAGGATTAGTACCCAAGTCACTTTCAATTAATGAAGTCTAGCCGTATTCCTCAGCAACGGTGCCAAAATCTTGATGTCGCCCAAGTTACACCTCTTTTTTAGGATAAAGTGGTCGTTCCAAGGAATAGAACCTAACCAAGGTTAGAGTTGAACCTAAGGGAATACTGTAGACTTAAGAGCATTCAATTAATGCAATTTGAGTGATTAACCACTTTATTTCCCCAAAACAGGGGGAGGGGTTTGTAGTAACTAGTAGAAAAGTAAACCTAACACACACAAGAGTTTAACCAATATGGAGAGAAATTAAGGTTTTGTGTTCCCCATGATTCCCTAACTCAGTATCACCGGATAACCTAATTCTTTTCTAGTGTGTTTCCAGGGTGGTAAATTAAGTTCATCAAGCCCTTTGGCCCAGGAGAGAGGCAAATTTTACTATGTGACTTGGCCCATCTTCATAGTATGACATTACTAATCCTTACCTATTAGTCTTAGTACAACCTCCCATTGGCCCAGTTCAGCTGATTAGATGAGAACACGTCAATCAAATTGTGTTAATTAATCTTTTTTCCTATTATTGTTACCTTGGTCCTATCAGTAACACTAGGTGGGTTATAATGTTGGCCACTACTAAAAAAACATGCAAAACAAAGAGAGTTAATTAATACATGCATGCACATTTTCAAAGAATTATGATTTATTAGGTTTTCCCTTGTTAGTTCTTCATGATTCTGACAATCCTAGTTGTGGATTCAGCTACTCATATTTTGTGTAGATGCAAGAGTTATGAATTTGGATAACATATTAGAGCACTTACACAGTTGAATTGAGAACAAGTAAATCCAAGCTTCAATGAGAATCACAAGATTATAAGATCAAATCAAACTATAAGTGTTTCTCAAAACTCTCTATTTTTTCCTCTACTTAATATCACTTTTTTTCTATCAACTAGTCGAACTCTCTAAGAAAAATAATCTAAAAACCTATTTATAATATTTAAAATAAAGTTCTAAACAAAATAGGAGAACTGGGTCGACACACTTCCCGAACAACTTTATGGGATGTGTTGTGATTCACGGCCCGTAATCGGGCTCTCGTACATTGCTGCTGCAAAACTGGACTTGTGATCTACGACAACCCTCTACGGCTAGTAAAGTAGTCTACGACCCATAGGGGGTTTCATCTGAAGAATATTTAGAAAGTCCTTCTCTGATCCTCAGGGCACGAAATATGACCTATAACTTGTTTGCATATTCATCAAACAAACCTCAGGAACTTATCCCCTCACTGGAACTATCCACGAGACCCCCTTCATAGCCCAAAGAATGCTCTACAGCCTATAAATGTCTCGTACATCACCAAAAATAGCAACTTTCGTATAATCTTCACAAAATCCAATGCCAACCCTGGAATCTTGCAAATAAAACACAAAAACATAAAAAACCCACTAACATCGCATTGAGAGTACACAAAATTCCAAATTTTAAGCATCACAAGTGTTGTATTTTGATCGCACATCACCTAGGTCTATCATATCGGATCGTGACACCCACTTTATTTCTCACTTTTGGAAGTCATTTCAAAGAGGACTTGGCACCAACATGAAGTTAAGTACCACCTTTCATCCTCAAATCGATGGACAAGCCGAGAGGGCAATACAAAGATTGGAGAACATGTTGAGGGCTTGTGTTTTAGAATTCAAGGGTAATTGGGATGACCATCTGCCACTTATCGAGTATGCTTATAACAATAGCCTTTATGCTAGCATTAATATAACAACATCTGAAGCTTTGTGTGGTAGGAGATGTAGATCCCCGGTGGGGTGGTTTGAGTTGGGAGAAATGGCCTTGATTGGCTCATATTTGGTGTTGGAGGCTATGGAGAAGGTAAAGTTGATTATGGAGAGGTTGAGGATGGCTCAAAGTTGTCAAAAGTCTTATTCGGATGTTAGGCAGAGGGATCTTGAGTTTCATCTTGGTGAATGGGTGTATGTGAAGGTCTCACCTACGAAGGGTGTAGAACATTTTAGTATAAAGGGCAAGTTAAGCCCTAGTATATAGGTCCTTATGAGATTGTTGAGCAGATTGGGAATGTGGCTTATAGATTGGATTTGCCTCCAGATTTTGGTTCTATTCACCCGGTTTTCCATGTGTTTGATTTGAATAAATTGATTGCTGATGCTAGTATCATCTTGCCTTTGGAAGGTGTTGAGTTTAAGGAGAACTTGTCTTATGAGGAAGTCGCAATTGAGATCCTAGATAGCCAACTGAAGTGGCTTCTCAATAAGGATGTGACTTCAGTTAAGGTGCTTTGGAGAAATCAACATTTGGGGAGTGATACATGGGAGGCAGAGTTGGACGTGATGAAACAATATTGTCACGACCCAAAGAAGGTCCTAGACGTGACACAGCGAATGGGGAACCCGAAGGAACCTGAAACAAGCCTCTTAGCATATCATACAAACATCCTTGGTCGTGCGGAAGCAAAATAGAATAACATAAGAAACATAAACAAGGGAAACTGGGACCAAGGGAAAGAGATAAATACTTGAATAACATAATTGAGTCAAAGCTCAAGCATAATACATAACTTGTCTAACTACTCCTCTGACGTAGAACTTAGCAGCCAAGACAAGCAATTGGGATCACCTACATAGTCAAGGCATACCATAAAGAAAGAGAGTTTTTAATACATAGCATAAGAACATAGATAGTCTTCGGAATGGAGGACTCACCAACTAGTTTGAATAGGAACCACTAGCCACGCGGAGGAGGAGGATGACCAAATAGACTTCCCATTCCTACATGGTATAAAATCATATTGGCATAGAGTATGCGTTAGTACGTTTGAATGTACTAAGTATGTAGGATACAATGCAACATGAGATAGGCAACGTAATCGAAATGCATAAACTTAGGCAATGGATAGCATAATAACAATATGACATATACGAATGATGCTTGAAGTAAAAACATGCTTATATAGAACATATTAAGTGTGTAGAAAGAGATCAGCATTTGGCTAATGGGTTTACCACCTCCCATCCTAGGTGATTCAAGTATGAACCTCTCAACTTGGTTATCAAATGTACCACCTTCCATCCTAGATGATTGAGGTATCAACACCTCTATTAGGTTAATGAGGTATCAACCCCTCAATCAGGTTAATGAGCTAACCCCTTAATTAGGTTAATGAGGTATCAACCCCTCAATTAGGTTAATGAGGTATCAACCCCTCAATTATGTTAATGAACATCACACCCTCCATCAAAGTGGTCATCTCACAACAATATAGAGGAAATTACCACGATATACATTCCTTTCATCATCATAAGGTCATTCAACTCATATGCCATGCATTAGGCCTTCAAAAACTCAAGATACACGATATACATTCCTTTCATCATCATAAGGCCATTCAACTCATATGTCATGCATTAGGCCTTCAACAACTCAAGATACATAATCCGGACATTTTATCAAACACTTGGCAGGTGTGTAGTGCTAGTGTAAAATCATGCAATTCAAAAGTGAAATCATGCAAGAAAATTCAATGTGAACCCACCCATCAATACTTGTAACATCCTTAAGCAATATACATCAAAACCCTTTGTCAAATCCCACAATGGTTCATAGATTCATAGCTCAAAACATGAAAGAGTATATAGATCATGAAATAGTGAAGTCAATGCATCTTAAAATCATGTAAATCATCCCACCAAACATCATGGTAAAACTCCATCATGTGTACTTATAAATCATATCAAACTTCACAATAGTTCATAGATTTCATAGCTTGAATCATGTATAGTCTCAATAGACAAAGATCACTTCATAGTATAAGCTCAAAATAGATATTTATGCATAATCAACAATATTTGACAAACCCCAACATATTTCACGCTCATATTTCATAATAATAGATACCAATAAGAAACACAACTTGAAACCATATAATTTTCATAAAAAAGGAAGATTGGGCTTCATGGGTGAAAGGAACCCATGAATGAAATCCTCACACTTTAGTCCTTGAATTTTTTGAATTGAGTTGTGAAAGACTGGAAGTTTGGAAGTGGTTCTTGGAATCCAAAGGTTGCTCTTGAGTTTCCTTGAATTTGTGTTGGGTTTTGATGGAGACTCTTGATAGAATTTGAGGGTGTATTCCAATTGGGAGGAGTGAATTTGATCCTTTAGGAGTAGGGTTTAGGTCTTTAGGAAGTGTTAAGATAGCATAGAAATCCCCTACACATATGAGTTCTACGAAAATGGGCATAACTTCTTCATCCGAACTCTAAATAAGGTGAAACCAAGTGCGTTGGAAAGCTAATTCAAAGAGCTTTAATTTGGTAGGTTGTAGGACACCTAGTTATTTGCGTCCTAAGAGATATTCTCCTTTAAAGGTCACCCTCCTACCAATACTTATGCAAAAACTTAGCCAACGAAAATTCTTTTGAACTTGGCTTGATCTAGGGGACCCACGATGGTCTTAAACGACATAAATAAGTTTGACTTAGATTTAAATTAGAGATTGAAGCTTGAATGAGTTTCTTAAGATCCAGAATGAGTTTGGGACACTTGAATTTGAATGAAATATTTGGCTAAGTCTTAGAGAGGGTTTTGGGGAATATCTTGAATGATATGGGGTTGTAAAATGACTAAGTAAAGATTTTACGTATGGGGAGGTTTAGGCCCACGACCCAAAGACCATGGACAGGAACGAGAAAACTGGACAAAAATTAAACCTCTCCACACCCCTGACCCGTTGCTCCTGGGGTGCGCTTGGTCACTAGAATTCTCCAACTTTTGCAATTTTGAATTTTGATACGGTTGCTCTAAAATTCGGAGTAGATCCATTTTCCACTCAATTTTCCCCCTAAAGAAGAATATGAAGTAGGATTTTCAATATCATGGATGGATTTTGAGATATATGGAAATTACGATTCCAGGCACTTCTGAGGCATATTTTTGGGTACTTTTTGGACTCGTTTGAATTTCTCCCCCTTCGTAACATTCATACGTCAAAGAAATGTATACAGGAGAAGTAGTCAAGATAATTTCAGCCCATACTCACAATGCAATCAAACAACATTTCAAAAATCTCAACGTAAGTGTCAAAATTACTATGAACTTGTCAACATAAATATGAATACATGTAAATAACATAGGGCTGAAACATGACTTGGAATCATAAAAAGGAAGACATGTTATCACAAGTTTGAATAGAATGAAAGAGATAGAATATTGCTTCTCCACGCCCGCTCCGGCTCCCCGAGGGACACTTTCGACTTCACGATTCTTCCAAGGGCCTTAATGAACTCTACACCCTTACAAATCAACCTTTACTCAATCCACCCAGCTTCTCCACCGGACCTTCTCATAAGTCAACTTATCCCCCTCAATGTCCACAACCCCGAAGAGTCCTATTATACTTGAGTCACCAACACATCTCCTCAACCTAGATGCATTAAGGACCAGATGAACCATATCCATATCCATAGGCAACTCCAATTCGCATGTGGCCTTACCAATCCTCCTCAACACTCTATAAGGACTCGCTAACTTTAAACTCAATTTCCTCTCTTGCTAAACAAACCATACCTTCCCTGAGTGAAACCTTCAAATAGACCCAATCACCACCCTTACATTCAATATTCCCTACTCCCTACACCGGCATAGGACCTTTGATGACTTTGGGTTGTTTCATCCTTTCCCTAATCAATCTCACCTTCTTCATAGCCTCCATAACCAGATCCGGACCCAACAAAGCCATTTCTCCCACTTCAAACTACCCAACCAGGGACCCTACAACGTCTATCATATGGAGTCTCAAAAGGAGCCCTGTCAATGCTAGAATGTTAGCTACTATTAGCCCATCAAAAACCCTATTTCTCAAGTCATCAACACTAGGCACACACAACTTATCTTGGTACCTAAGGGCACCATCTCCCCCTTGGGAGAAAACCTCCACCTTGCGTCTGAAGCCTTCAATTCTAACAATGGGGGATCAAGATCTTGCATTGCTTCTACCTCATCAACCAAGGAAGGTTTTTTAACCACCAACAACCACAATACCACCATAGTCAACCTCTTCCAACCTAACCCTCAATCTAGCCAACCGGTGGACCTCCCTAGTCACCCTTTTGCTACCACCATCAATATAAACTAGGCTACCCATAGATACCCTACTGAAAGCACTGACCACAACATTAGTCTTACTTGGATGATTATACACACTCATATCATAATCCTTAAGAAGTTCTAACCACCTTCTTTGTCTCGAGCTAAGATCCTTTGAATGAACATATATTGGAGACTCAAACTAATCCGGGAGGCATCACAATACACAACAAACCCTTCCAACCCTTCTGGTAGAGATAAGATAGGAGCGGACACAAACTTACCCTTCAAGGTTTGGTAACTCTTTTCACAATCATCGGTCCGCACAAACATAGCCTTCTTTTGTATCAACTTAGTCATGGGAGAAGCAATAGAAGAGATCCCATTCACCAACCTCCGGTAGTAACCCGCTAAGCCCAAGAAACTTCTAATGTCCGA
The DNA here is from genome assembly GCA_025774065.1 of Solanum ossicruentum. NCBI lineage: Eukaryota > Viridiplantae > Streptophyta > Magnoliopsida > Solanales > Solanaceae > Solanum > Solanum ossicruentum. The sequence goes on from JAOTQR010051287.1 coordinate 13,930, forward strand.
CGGAGCCCATGGTCTAGGCGAATTTCTAATCACATCTGTCTCCTTAGAATCCACCTTAATACCATCCCCCAACACCACATGACCAAGAAAGGTAACCTCCTTCAACCAAAATTCCCACTTCTCGTACCTAGGATACAACTTTTGTTTCCCCAAGATTTGCAACACTACCCCCAAATGGTTCACAAGCTCTAAATAAATCAATACTTAATAACTAGACCACCACAAACATAACAAGGTATAATTAAAGACCCTATTCATGAGAGCTATAGACATAATCGAACATAAGTCAAACCAAAAGACACCAACCCAAATTCAAAATATTGGAAAGGACATTCCTTTAACTCAATAGAAATAACTTAGGTTCAAAATCCCTAACTCTTACAAGATGATAAATGCAACCCTTAGTGATCCATTGACCTTAAGACAAGAAACGGACTTACCCCTTCATAACCACATAACAAGCCCCCACTCAAGGACGGGTTTATTAGGGATTGGAATCTAACTCTCCAAGCCCTACAATCAAAGGAGATACAACATCTTTGAAACTAATCCATCCCAAGTATGGCATCAAAATCCACCATATCAAACCCAACAAGTCATAAGGCAAGACCTATTGTAATATGAACACAGAGCAATACCTATTTCTAACAACAATAGATTCA
>JAOTQR010051295.1:0-14590 GCA_025774065.1 Solanum ossicruentum
TGGTTCACAGTTTTAGAAGCTCTTGTACTTTTGACACCAAGTGTTGGGTGGTATTTTAGCTTTCTACATTTCATTCTTATGAGGGACTTATTGTTGAGGATGATCATTGTTATCTATTGTTCACTTTATTTATTTCATTGTTTAGTAACACATTGGGTTGGTTTACCTATCGGCTGGGAGTATAGATTTCATCATGACTCGCATTTTGGGATCGTGAAAATTTGGTATCAAAGCTCTAGGTTCATCGATCTTATAAATACAAGCGAAATGTCTAATAGAGTCTTGTAAATCAATATGATGATATCCATATTTATCTTCGAGAGGCTATAGGACGTTTAGGAAACTTCTACACTTACATTCTGTGTCGTGCAAATTTGCTTCTGTTGAAATTCTAACTTTATTGTCTTATTCTCTCACAGATGGTGAGGACTCGTGCATCTCCGAGTGGTGATCATGAGCCTATTCTTGCACCTGCTTCTGGTGTTGCTACGCGGGGTAGAGGCAAGGGGCGAGGACGACGTCGCAGAAGAGGCCGCACTACAGCGTAGGTGGGAGGGAAAATACCAACAGCCACCTAGGGTCATGCTGGGGCAGTACTTCCAGATGCAAATATGATTGACGGGGATGGACAGGGTCGTGAATATAGTCCCTCTCAAGCTCCACTTGGTTTTATTATCACTCCAGTGCTTCAGGATACTTTGGTTCGTATACTAGGATTGCTAGAAGGGATGGCTCAAGCAGGAACAGTTCCAGGCCCCTCTAATGGTTCACAGACTCGTAATAGAGGCCAGAATCCAGATCAGATGGTTTCTCCAGGTTCTCAGACTCCAAGTACTCAGCCAGCTGCGGTTATAACTCCTTATTTTGACATTATGGCATTGTCAGGTATTATACCACATTTGGCTAATAGACCTGCTATAACTGTGGATGAGAAAAAGATGTTTGAAAGGTTCAAGATGATGAATCCTCCAACTCACACAGGTGGCTTAAATGAGGATGCGGATGGGTTTATAGTCAGTTGTCATGAGAGATTGCACAATCTTGGGTTATTGGCATCTCATAGAGTTGACTACATGACATTTCAGATGGTTGGCCCTGCCAAGTAGTGGTGGAGAGACTATATTAGTAGCAGGCCAACTGGATCACCTTCACTTTTATAGAGTCAGTCTACTCAGGTATTTCTAGATAAGTTTGTTCCACGCAGTGAGAGGGAGAAAAAAAGGACCAAGTTTGAGAGCTCACAGCAAAATGGTATGCCAGTTACATAATATGAGGTTAAATTTCATGCCTTGGCTAGGCATGCTTCGATGATACTTCTTATCGAGGGTAAGAGAGATAGAAGGTTTGTCAAGGGATTGATCATTCCGATTCATAAGGGAGTTTCTCAGGTTGTTGCTTTTGGTGTTACTTTTCAAAGAGTGGTAGATGTTGTAAAGGAGTTAGAGATGATTCGGCGTGAGGGATTTAAGCAGTGTGAGGTCAAGAGGGCCCGTCATTTCAGTTATTATAGTAGTGCTCCACCCAGGAGTTGAGATTACTCAAGGAGAGGTCACCACTCTCAGTCTAGTAGAACTATTCATGCTACTATGCTAGTGTTAGGAGCTGATCATGTTAGGTTTAATACCTCTAGCTCAGCGCATACTTTTCAGGGTTCATCTTCTAGATCCTCAGGTCGAGGATGGTATACTGGTCATTCAGGTTCCTCTCATCATCCTACTCCTCATAGGGGTTGTTTTGGTTATGGTCATATGGGACATTTTATGAAAGATTGCCCCAAGATTGACCGTGGTGGTTCACATCAGGATTCTCATGCTTTGACTTCCATGAATGCACAACCTTCGACTGGGGGAGGTGCACAGAGTAGCAGAGGTAGTTCTCATTTGGGTAGAGGTAGTACTCATTCTAGTCGAGGTGGTCGTGGAGGTTCACAACTTGTGGGTGGTCGTGCACAGTGTTATGCTTTTCTAGGTAGGCCAGAGGTAGAGACTTTAGATGCTATTATCACGGGTATTATCCCAGTTTGTCATCGATCAGCTACTATATTATTTGACCTAGGCTCTACCTACTCTTGTGTCCATGTATTTTGCTTCGAGTTTGGATATGGTATGTGAGTCTCTTGATTTTCTAGTATATGTTTCTAGTCCTGTTGGGGATTCGGTAGTGGTGGATCAGGTGTACCAATAGTGCGTAGTTACTTTGATGGGTTATAATACTCAGGTGGATTTAAAGGTGTTAGATATGGTAGACTTAGATGTTATTCTTGGGATGGATTGGTTGTCTCCTTACCATGCTATTTTAAATGTCATGCTAAGACTGTTACATTAGCTATGCCTGGGATTCCTACTATAGAGTAGAGAGGTATCTTAGTTATGCTCCAAAAAGGGTGACATCATTTCTTAGGGCTCGTTGGCTGGTGGAGATAGGATGTTTCGCTTACTTGGTATATATTTGGGATATCGACATGGAGACTCCTACGCTTGAGTCTATTCCAGTAGTGAGTGAGTTTCCAGAGGTCTTTCCGACAGACCTACCAGGTATTCCACCTGATCATGACATCGATTTTTATATTGATCTAGAACCAGACACTCAGCCTATTTTAATTCCACCTTACCATATGGCACCAGCCGAATTGAAAGAGTTAAAAGAGCAGTTACAGGATCTATTGAGCAAGGGATTCATTAGGCCAAGTGTATCTCTTTGGGGTGCTCCAGTCATGTTTGTGAAGAAGAAGGATGAATCGATGCGCGTGTGTATTGACTACCAACAGTTGAACAAGGTAACAATTAAAAATAAGTACCCAATACATCGTATTGATGATTTATTTGATCAACTTCAGGGTGCTTCTATTTTCTCCAAGATGTACTTGAGATCCGGTTGTCATCGATTGAATATTAGGGCAGAGGAATCCCTAAGACATCCTTTCAGAAATGTTATGGCCATTTTGAGTTTTTGGTGATGTCTTTTGGGTTGACTAATGCCCTAGCAACATTTATGGACTTAATAAATCGGGTGTTCGGGCCGTACTTTTATTCTTTTGTTATTGTCTTCATAGATGATATATTGATATATTCCCGCAGTAAAGAGGAGCACGATGATCATTTGAGGACCATACTTAGAATTCTGAAAGAGAAGAAGCTCTATGCAATATTTTCAAAGTGTGAATTCTGGTTTAGCTCGATGATATTCTTAGGACATGTGGTGTCTAAAGAGGGGATTATGGTGGATCCTAAAAAGATTGAGGCGGTTCGAGATTGGGCCAGACTTGCTTCAGTTACTGAGATTCGGAGTTTCTTAGGCTTTGCAGGTTATTATCGATGATTTGTGGAGGGGTTCTCAACCATAACATCTCCCTTGACTAGATTGACCCAGAAGGGTATGGCTTTCTAGTGGTCTGATGAGTGTGAGGTAAGTTTTCAAAAGCTTAAGACCCCATTGACTACTGCTCCGATATTGACTCTACCTATTGAGGGAGAGAATTTTATTATATATTGTGATGCTTCTCAAGTTGGTCTTGGTTGTGTATTGATGCAGAAAGGGAAGGTGATAGCTTATGTGTCGAGGTAGTTGAAGGTTCACGAGAAAAACTACCCTACTCATGACTTGGAGTTGGCGGATGTAGTGTTTGCACTAAAAATTTGGAGGCATTATCTTTATGGTGTGCATTGTGAGGTGTTCACAGTTCATCATAGTCTCTAGTATATATTCAACCAGAAGGATCTCAATTTGAGACAACAGATATGGCTAGAGTTACTCAAGGACTATGATATGACTATCCTTTACCATTCAAGTAAGGCAAATATGGTAACAGACGCCTTGAGTCGAAAAATAATAAGTATGGGTAGTCTAGCTTTGTTACGGGTTGGAGAGCGTCCTTTGGCTATGGATGTTCATTCCCTAGCTAATAGCCTTGTGAGGTTGGATATTTTAGAATCTGATAAGGTTTTGGCTTACATGGTGGCACGGTCATCCTTATTGGAGCAAATTCAGGCTCAACAATTTGATGATGATAATTTATGTCAAATTTGAGAAAAGGTGTTAAAAGGCGAACCAAGGAGGCAATGCTTGATAATGAGGGAGACTTGAGGATAAAAGGTCATATTTGTGTTCCTCGCACTGGTGATTTGACTAGGTTAATTATGGAAGAGGCCCATAGTTCGAGGTATTCTATTCATCCAGGGGCTACTAAGATGTATATTGACTTGAAGCATCATTATTGGTGGTATCGTATGAAGAGGGACATAGTAGATTTTGTGTCTCGGTGTTTGAACTGTCAACAAGTGAAGTATGAACACCAAAAGCCTGGAGGTGTGACTCAGAGGATGCCTATACCTTCGTGGAAGTGGGAACTTATCGCTATGGACTTCGCAGTGGGGTTACCATGAACCTGGGGTAAGTTTGATGTCATATGGGTCATTGTGGATCGATTAACCAAGTTTGCACACTTTATACCAGCTCATACTAGTTCTAATTCAGAAAAGTTAGCCAAGATCTAAATCAGAGAGGTAGTTCGCTTTCATAGGGTGCCTATTTCTATTATTTCAGGTCGTGGTACACAATTTACCTCTCACTTTTAGTGGTCTATGCAGAAGGAGATGGGTACTCGAGTAGATCTTAGTACAGCCTTTCAACCTCAGACGGATGGTCAGTCTCAGTGTACTATTCAGGTTCTTAAGGATATGTTGTGATCTTGTGTTATTGACTTTGGTGGTCATTGGGATCAATTTTTACCTTTGGTGGAGTTTGCATACATTTATAGTTACCATTCAAGCATTCAGATGGCACCATTTGAGGCATTATATGGTAGGAGGTGTCGATCTTCTATTGGTTGGTTTGATGCATTTGAGGTTAGGCCATGGGGTACAGATTTGCTGAGGGAGTCCTTAGACAAGGTCAAATTGATTTAAGATAGGCTTTTTGTGGCTCAGAGTAGGCAAAAAAGTTATGTAGATAGAAAGGTTCATGATTTGGAGTTCATGGTTGGGGAGAGGGTTCTATTGAAGGTTTCACCCATAAAGGGTGTGATGAGATTTGGAAATAAGGGTAAGTTGATCCCAAGGTACATTAGACCTTTTGAGATTGTTGAGTTTATTTGTGAGGTTGCGTACCAGTTACCTTTGCCACTTGTATTATCTAGTGTTCACCCTGTATTTCATATCTCGATACTAAAGAAGTATCTTGGGATGGTGTTCATGTGATCTGATGGAATTTGGTGTTACTTGACAAGAATTTGACTTATGAAGAGGAATCGATAATCATATTGGATAGACAAATTCGAAAGTTGAGGTCAAAAGAGATTGCTTCGGTGAAGGTTCAATGGAAGAATCGTCCGATTGAGGAGGCTACTTTGGAGACTAAGTTAGATATGCAGATGAAATATCCCCATCTTTTTGAGATTCAGGTGTGTTCTATTCTTCTACCGTTCAAGGAAGAACGTTTTTTTAAGTGGTAGATGATGTAATGACCCATTAGGTTATTTTGGGCACTAGACACCATATTATGGGTAAATTTTAAATAATTATTATAATTAGTGGTTAATTAATTAAATTTTTTGATTTTTATAATATCTTATGTAAAACTTAACTCTCATATTAAAAGAAATAGTGGGATATAACAGTTTATATCACAACCTATTATTTTGAAAAGAAAAGGGAAAAAATAAGGGTTACGAAGTCTAACGCTTCGTCATAATTGTTCGTCACTCTCAGGAATTAAAGCAATTGTTTTTGTTGTTGTCTATTATATAACTTGCTAATTGAGGGGTAAATATGGATAAAATTATGTATTTTTCCTGAAAGGAAGTGGGCCTCACGTTGTGGGTAGAAGAAATCGGATAATTCGATTAGCATTATTGTATGTTTTATTTAGTTAGTGTTACTGTATGTTTGTTTTATTTAGTTAAGTGTTACTGTATGTTAATCTTATTAAATTAATAAGCTTGTATATTTGGGACATTAATTGTTGGTGGGCCCATTTTGGGAGTGATCATTATTATGGAACTAGAGTGATAAAAAAAAAAAAGAGGCAGAAAGTAACTAAAGAAAAAGATTCCATTTGGAATTCTTGATGTGTGCAGGTTGCAGGTTATTTCGAAGATTGGTATTTCTTCATATTGAACACGTTGCAAGCTTGTTTTTAATTCAGAATTTTCATCTTATTGTACACGTTCATATATTAATGATAATTTATGGGTTAACTATGGATAAATTAATGGCATAATGAATAGTGACGAGGGGATGTAATTAGAAGGAGTTTGAGATGGAAAGACAGTGCTTAAAGTTGTGGATTGAGTATTTCATTGGGTGTTGAATATTTTTAATTATGACTCAATTTTCGGAGTTTGAGATAAAAATATAGCAATATAGATGTCTGTAAATTAGTTTATTTACAAATATTGTATATTTGATAGATTGAAAATGTTCTGACATTTTACGAAAGAAAAAAACAAGATCTTAAGGATCCGTGGTACTTATTCGACAATTAAGGTATGTTAAGACTTTTAGACTATATTGGATGATGTTTTCTAAATTAAGATCAAAATAATAAAATAGAGAATGGGTAAGGGTGAAAGACGAGGGTCTCGTACCAACGGTGTGACGGGCATTGGTGCGAGTGCTAGTGTTATAAAGGGGAAAGTTTATTACTATAGATGATGGATTGTAATTCAAGAATGCCAAAGCATATGAGCATTAGTTGGTGTAGTACAACTTAGTTTCTTTGTGTCGTTGTGTTTCTTTATTGAACCCATATATTTGTGATAGTTGAGGTGACGACATGTTGTACCAATATTTATTTTATTGTGATGCATTACCATCCCTATATTATTGATGTTATATTGTGCATATGGATTGACATGAGATTGACCGTGTATTGAGATCACTGTTATAATCCAAGTTGGGCACGTGGAGATCGTCCGTACTAGGGATGGTTGATTTTATGATAGTGCATTGATATCGCTCGCACAGATATATAGAGACTATCTGTGTCAGTATATGGACCTCGAGAGTCCCCCATGGGTCACAAACCCTCGATGCATTCCCGAAAGGTATTGTGTATATACGATTTAGAGATGACTTGACATTTGAGGTATATCATTTCGTGGTGTTGCATTGCATCTCATTATACTCTTCATTCTTGTTGATTATGCTTTATTGGTGTTGGACATCATACGATATTTGATTACTTCTATTTTGATAACACTTGATTTTTAAGTATAGTAAGACATACAAAATTAGAAGATGATATATATATATATATATATATATATATACACACATGCACACACACTCCTGTCAGTACTTCTTCGTTGTTAGTCAATGAGACATACTGGGTACATGTGGTTTCGTACTCATACTACACTTATTGCACTCTTTTGTGGTGCAGATTCAATTTCGAGCACGAGCGTATCCCATGGAGCTGTTTGAGTCCAAGCTTGGATTATCCTGGAACTGTGGTGAGCTGCTTGACTATTCTGCAATCCATACCTCCCTCTATCTCATTAATTATTTTGTTTTTCATATTCAGACAGGACATTTCTTATGTTTAGATTTGTCATCTTATTTTCGGACTTGCTTCACAGTTTTAGAAACTCTTGTACTTATGACACCAAGTCTTGGGTGGTATTTTAGCTTTCCGCATTTCATTCTTGTGAGGGACTTATTGTTGAGGATGGTTATTGTTATCTATTGTTCACTTTATTTATTTCGTTGCTTAGTAACACATTGTGTTGGTTTACCTATCGGCTGGGAGTATAGGTTCTATCATGACTAGCGTTTTGGGGTCGTGACACACCAACATTGTAGTAAAACCCTCATTTTTAGTATCATGAAAGTCATTCAAAAATCCATGATCTTTCCAAGTCTTTCAAGATATCATAGTATCATGAAAACCATTCAAAAATTCATAATCCATATAAAAGCTTTAGCATCATAAACATAATATAATCTCATTTCTTCATAGAAGCTCATTCATCAATAGTCCAATATTCAACAAATTTTCAACATATTTCTTGCATAGGAGTAATAATAGAAAATACCCATAAGAAATCTAACCTTAAAATCATGAAAATTCATAAAAGAGAAAGTTGGGCTCCATGGGTGAAAGGACCTATGGATGAAAACACACATACCTTAAACTTGAGATTTTCTTAAAAGGAACTTGAAGAAGATTTGGGCTTCACTTGGATTCTTCAATCCCAACAAAATTTCTTGAAAATATTGAGAATGGATGGAGGATTTGATGATGAATTGGGAGGATTTTTTTAAGTATTTCTTGAGTTATAGGGCATGAAAATGGCTGAAAAATGAGAAACTCTCGTTTATATAGGCATAGGATTATTACCCAAATACCCTCAGCTGAAACAAAGAAAATTCAAGAATTTTTTACCTAAGGCGCGGCAAGTCCGCATCGCGGACTTGTTGTAGATAGCCACTAGTTTGCAAAATTTCACTGAAAAAATTAGTTTTTGACACGGACAACCTATACCTTGTAGGTAATCATTTTTCCACATAATTTTTCCCTCTGAATAAGAAATATGAAGTCGTATTTGCGAAATTCTGCACAGATTTTAAGATATTCAAAAAAATGCATCATAGGATCTTTCCGAGCTATGTTGAGGAGTGTTACAGAGAACACCACCCTTTTTGATCAATCATGTGCTATATGGATCCATTAGCTAATTCACATACCTATGATGACAATATAGTTATGGGACAATGGTTTTCTACCACGGTCTTCTCGGTGTTAAGTCACAATCCCAAGGAATATTCAAGTCATATTTATAGCCATAATGTGCAAAGCATCATAGTATCATAATATTTTCATTGAGTAGCTCATAAAAACTAAAGCTTCATAAGATCAAAGATAGGGCTTCATAACTTTCACAATATTCTCATATCTCATAGCATACATAATAGCCCTTTCAAAATTCATATCATTCATAGTTGCATAATCTTGCCATAAGACCCTCAACATCATAGAAGCTTACTTGCCATACATCTTTAATAAAATCATGGTAGGTACATGTACATAGGTAATTTTAAAACATGCAATTCAAAAATAAATGACTTGAGAAAAGTAAAATGAAATCATTTGAATATTATTCAACATAACCCACCAAAAGCATAACAGGACTTAGCTAGGGCATCATCGAGCCCTCATAAGAATCCATAAATTTCACATGGTTTTCAATACATAATCATATACAAAGGTAAAACATCATAAATCTCTTCACAATATTATCATATAAAAAGATTCATTTAGACATCCATAAATATCCATAAATTTCATGTAGATGGGGAGGAAGAATAACTTGAAAATAAAATTGTATTAGTTGAAGAGCGATCTCCAAATAAAGTGAAAAAAATAATCATCTTTTAAAATATTAATTCGTGTAATTTGCAACTTCAACAGGTCAATTAATTTAGGTTTTACATGAGATGTTTTTCAATTTATTTTTTATGATAAGTTGAATTTGTCGTTTGTACTATACCTAAAATGTTGTACCTTTAGTATACTTATATTCAATATTGTCATAAATAGACTTAATACGTCAAAAATAGATATTCTAAATATTTAATATTTTACAAATTTCATAGTTAAATTATTGAACGTTCCTGTTACCTTGGACTATAACTTCCATAATTCCATTAGATTGAAAATCCTAAGTTGAATATAGCAAAATATTTGAACTACCTTGTCGAGAGACATCTGGAAGATGAAAGAAGTCGTAAAAATGAATCCACGTAACACAATGAGTTCATGATAGTTCAGGAGATTCTGTAAATATCTAATAATTTAGGTATAAAATTCATGGGAGAGTTTAAGCTATTTACTAACCAAAATTTCCACACGTGTATTGCCATTTGAAATTCTTTTGAGGAGCTTTAGAACCATGATTTTTACATAGCATATCATATTCATCCGAGGGATATTTTACCACGAGTCTATGGTAATTAAGGGATGTTTTATAAATATCGTATAGTTTAAATTATGAAACTTGCAAAAACAATGATAGAAGAGCGAGCTTACTATGCCTAGCTATACATGTGTAAATGGACACAAGTCTGTCCAAGAGAATAGACTTAAAACAGAAAAATTACAATACACAAGTATCATTATGTTTCCCTATGCTACAATGCTACTCTTCCTTTTGTCCTCAAAAGATTAACAACTCAAAAGGATAATACCTGCTTCTAGCCAACTGGACGCTGATTCGCGTGCATTCAAAATGACAAGTATTTTATTACTCTCGTTGTTTCAATTTGTTTTGTCTATTTTGATTTGACAGAGTTTAAAAAAGTAAATAGGCATTTAAATTCTGTAATCTTGATTTATTTTATGTAATTTTGTGGTTTTAAACATATCATATGAAAAACAAAATTAGTAATTGCTAATTTGCTATAAAAGAGAAAAGTCAATTCTTCTTCAAAACAAACTGAAAAGGAAGGTATGTTTCACATATACAAGTTTACACAATTTACGGGACCATTAACTCATGAAGCAATACATTCTTAAAGTAGTCAAATTGCACGAGATCTCACCTCATCCACGTCGTCTTCACATTATACCACCTCATTAGCCCTACATAATTTAGAGTGCGCTGACACGTGATGCATGAGTGATTAGGAATTTGTGCAACTTAGATGCTTTTCCGAGAATGAATTCATCAAGCTTCATCAGCATTCTATACAGGTGAAGGGTCTTCAATAATTACACGATAAGATAAGTTGAGCACTTCCAACTTTTTTAATCCCAAGTTAATAACCAAAGAATGTTCAGATAATACTTTTTGGTGAGTAACAATTTGCGTTTAGCTAATTAAAAAGAAATCTGTTGACCAGACTTGTAAAAAGCATTTAGAAGCGTATTATCTCAAAACATATTTTCAAAAAAAATTGCTTGTTTTCACTTCTCAAGTTGTACCGAACACTTCACCCTTTTTTTGTTGGTGAGAAATAAGCACTTCTAGTCTCCCAAAAATTTGACCAAACCTACTATAAAATTACAATGATTGCCAATACATATGTAAATGATAGAGAATCCACAACATGCTACGAAAACGCAAAAACAAAAAACATGTAATAAGATCATAGAAATACGAACTTGAAAACCACTCAGCCAAAGAAAATTGACTGACAACACAAGTAGCATTATTGTTTTTCATACACCAAGTTGACACATTTTATTGCACCTTCACCTCATGAACCAAAAGTCCTAAAGTTTTCAAATTGTAAGCGATTCTACCTCGTCCATTTTCCAGAGGTCTTCATACTTGTACCACCTCATCAGTTCAAGCATGTTGACATGTAAGATGCTACTTGTGTTGTAAGTCCATTCTCTTACACGTTAGCAATTTGAATCAGTGATGATGCCTCGTATAGAAAATCCTGCATATGTCATCGAGGAAATTGCAAAAGATTTTCTAAGCTCAAGATTATAGGGCCCTGTGATATGCTGTTTGCATATTCACTGGTATCATTTCCTCCAAACTTGGAAGTGTTGAGTGTGAGGTGCATAGCGTTATCTAAACTTACTCTGGTTATTATCTTGGAGGGGGGGGTTAAAAGTTGAAAGTGCTAGACATATCACATTGCATAATTACTGAAGACCCTCCACCCGCACCGATGAAAATTATGATTAAGCTTGATGAATCAATTCTGAAAAAAGCATCTAGGTTAGACAAATTCCCAACTTGCATAGTGACTCATGCATTACATGCCAGCGTGCTCGAACTGATGAAGGGTTGATGAGGTGGTACAAGTATGAAGACCTCTGAAAAATGGACGAGGTGGAATCGCTTGCAATTTGAAAACTTTAAGACTTTTGGTTCATGAGGTGAAGGTGTAGTAAAATAAACTTACAACACAATAGACATTATAAGGTTTTATTGTGTTTCATAGACCAAGTTGACACATTTTACTGCACCATCACCTCATTACCAAAACAGTCTTAAAGTTTTCAAATTGCAAGCAATTCCACCTCGTCCATTTTCCAGAGGTCTTCATACCTGTACCACCTCATCAACCCTTCATCAGTTCGAGCACGCTGATATGTAATGCATGAGTCACTCATGCAAGTCAAGAATTTGTCTAACCTAGATGCTTTTTTCGGAATTGATTCATCAAGCTTAATCATAATTTTCATCGGTGCGGGTGGAGGGACTTCAGTAATTATGCAATGAGATATGTTTAGCACTTTCAACTTATTTAACCCCTCCAAGTTAATAACCAGAGCAGGTTTAGATAACTCCATGCACCTCACACTCAACACTTCCAAGTTTGGAGGAAATGATACCATTGTGATGCAAACAGCATATCACAGGGCCCCATAATCTTGAGCTCAGAAAAACTTTTGCAACTCCTTCCAATTTCCTCGATGACATATGCAGGATTTCTATACGAGGCATCGTCAGTGATTCAAGATCTTTCCATATACCAATAGCACTACATATTGTTGGCTCTTTTAGTTTTTCCCAAGCAGGCATAACAAGGCGTTTAAGCCGCAGACACCTGAAAAAGAGGAGATATTAGCTTTCTTCATTATCACAGTAAACTTTGTTTCATATGAATGAGAATAATGGAGATTCATAGGGCATCTGAGATGTCAGGTCCCTGAACTCTGGAATGATGCTTGCTGTCGGCTTCTTGATATAAGTTATAGTACAAGGGAAGATGAAGGTTTACTGGGGGAACACCTCTCGGCAGTACAAGTCAAACTGATCATTGCTGACATACAAACTGTAATGGAAGATTAATGTTTGTGCGTTTCCACTACTGAGCTGTCATATTCATTTTCACAGTAAACTTTGCTTCACCTTAATTAGACTAATAAAAAATTCTCAGATGCCTGAACTCTGGAATGATTCTTGCTGTTGGTTTTTTTATTTAAGTTATGGTACTATAGAAAGATGAAAGTTTATTGGGAGAATACCTCTTGGCAGGTTTATCTGGGAGAATACCAGCGTCTTCCAGAGAAGTTGATCACAACAAGCCAATCCCCACGCATAACAAAACATTAGCAAGTCCAGCAGACAACTCAAAAAGGTCAAAAGACGAGAGTATCTTCACCAAGACATCATAATCAAGGTCCTCCTCCCATCTCCTTACTGGTGAATCTCCTTCCTCCATCACAAAACTTCATCTCCTTAACTCCTGCAGAAAAAAGAAAGGTTTTACTTCTCTAAATCCATGAAGAATATTTGAATTCCTGACGTCAAATTAATGTTGCTGATTGCCATTTTGTGTTCTTGTGAATACACTCAGACCATGAAAAATAAAAAGTTGAACCCTGCAATACAAAGAAACATAGAAGAATATACAAATATGTCTGAGGATTATTGGGATGCTCAAAAGTGAAGAAACTGGGAAAATATGAACGGGAATTAAGTTGGTTGTAGTGGGTATCTTTTATATTATACTAGGACAGTGGTGCCTGTGTCATCAAGATTTTCACAACTCGGTAATCAGATCTTGACAAAAAAGTAATACAGAACAGTGATCATGCTTATGGTTGCTAAACAAAAAAGCTATATCTATAAATTTATAAGATTGTGCAATAAGAGAGGGTATCAAGAGCTACATATACATAGAAGATTCAAAGGATAATTAAATAGCACGAACAAAGCAAAATAGCAAAGAAATTCTTACATCAGTAGGATGTTAGATTATGCGAGGATTTGGATATCACTGAATCTGGGGAAAAAGGCATGTCACAATTAATTTTGAGCCTTTTGTTTTTCAATATATTTTTGCCTTAATCTGGTGAGCAGTTTTGTTTTTCCAGTCCCAGCTAATGCATTTGGGATTCCACAAGTATTGCAGAATCCAATTTGCAGGTAGACTTTTCCCTCGCATTTGTATCCATTAGGCTCATTCATGGGTTGTAAAAACGACTCCATCTCTTTATATATGTAGATAGACAAAAATAAGCCAAAAGTCTTAAATTAGAAACCCTATGTTTGGGTTTTTGACTTATAAGTCATAAGCCAAAAGCCATTCCAAACGGGCTCATATGTTAGAGACCTCATATTGAGGTGGTATAAAATAGGAAAACCATCTGTAAAATGTGCTAAAACTCTTGACACAGAGTATGGTCACTTTTTGTCTTCAATGATAGTTGGAATTGCCAACTTGTGAGACAAAAACTATACTGAAGCAAGATGGAGAGAAAATGCTTAAAAAAAATGTTTTGCATTGAAGAGAAATAAATTCAAAGTTAAATCTTTGTCCACTTTATATTAGAACTGGCCATATTATAAAGAACGTCTTCTTTACCAATGCTGCCTCATGTACCCAATGCAATTCTGTGAGGATGTAAATCTAACTTAGCTATCTTGTAGAGATTTTCAAGCTCCTGCACCAACTCCGGAGACATATAAGGTGGCAGAACTACCAATGAATCCAAGGATCGAAGTGGAGTGTGTTGCAACATTACGATTCCCCTTTAACTATTGCATTCAACTTCTGATTAGACCTCGAAAGGAGAAAGTTTTTTGACTTCCCGGCCTAATTCCTAGCTCTAGTCTTTTCTGCTTCTGGGTTTTGTGCTGAGGGTTTTAGGAAACAGCCTCTCCACCTCTACGAGGTAGCGGTAA
>JAOTQR010051306.1:0-14588 GCA_025774065.1 Solanum ossicruentum
GAAAATATCTTATAAGGAAAATATCTTATATTTGGAAGGTAGCTTTGTATATATTCGGACTTTGCATATTGTTTATGAAAAAAAAAAAGAGATTCCCCTTCTTTCATAAATGGTTTTCACTTGGCAAGTTGAGTTCAATTGAAACTCAAAGTGTGATTTTTCCACAGATACATATACAAGATAAACAGATATATTAGGAGGGCCTTTGGGCATGAAGTTTTTACTTTTGCCCCAAGTTGAACTCTGGAAGACTCTTTTGGCTCTAAAAATGAATTTTTATTCTCAAAGAAATAAATAAATTGTCTTGGATTTGCCAACAACAACATTCCTAGTGTAATGGCATAAGTGGGATCTACAGAAGGTGGTGTGTACGCAAACCGTGTTGGATTTTAAGGACATATTCTGCAATTTGATGTGTAGTGAAGCAAAATACTAATTATCTGACAAAAAACCACACCATTATTCCTTCGCACTCTGATCAGAGTCACGGATGCGCATCAATGTATAAATTGTGACATGTTTATATGCCTATTTGATAATTGATTATACATTAAGAGAAATTGTCTAGCAAGGAAGAGAGGTAGCACTAAGTGAGAAAATAGATTATTGTGGAAACTTAAATGAAAGAAACATGGCCTATTCCTTTTCTAGTTTCATCTTGATTCTGGGTTTGGTAGGTGATTGTATCTTATGTTAAACAATCTCCTTGTGTGATTTTGTCTAGCAAAATACTGCTATAGTAGAAAGAATAATCTTTCTTATCTTCTTTGTTTTTCTACTGAACAAAGTTTCTAGAAGCTTGGATGTCATTACATCCAAATTTAACTAGAGCTAACCAACAATATTTGAGCTTTTCCTAGACTAGACCTTAAGGGATTTTCTGTGGTTTATACATGCATTTAACCAGTCGAAGCACCTTCGACTTCTGTCCAGGAAATGCTATTATAAATTGTAGCAACTATATTTTACATTGTTTTGACATTCAAGGAAAGTGGTTTTATTGCATTGCAATTAGGCCTCATTTGTTTGCGCTTAATGGAGGTCTGAATCTCTATGTTTTAAGCCTCAAGCCATTAAGTATAGATGCTTACATTAAGATTTAAACATTATTTGGTCTAAATAAGTGTAATTCATCACCACCAGCGAACATAAGTATTGCATTTTTAAAAATCAAATAGTGTTTTTTGTTTTACTAAATGTATATTTTTTTAAAAATGTTTTATTACCTTTTTATTTGAATTCTAATTTTGATATGTTTACAAATAAACTAATTTATGCACATTCAGATATTGAAAGACAAATAGTCTTAATCATTTGGTGTTTAGATCTCGAGAAGATATCTTAATCATTCATATGTGCATTCCGATTTAGACGTCTTAAACTTCATGAAAACAAACGAAGCCTTATTATTCCCTGCTTACTTGTTTATTATGTGTGTTCTACAGGAAAATGGAGTTGGCTGAATCCAGAATGATGGTCCCTGATTGTCGCAACGGCCTGGAAGGAGCACTAGAGGCTTAAAGGGACTCTGGTGTTGTGTGATGTGCTATTAGTGCTTCATTTAACTCCTATGTTTTGTGTTTTCCACTTGTTAAATTGCAACTCCTCAAAATAAAAAATAAATAAACAAAACCAAGAATATAAACCGGAAAGAAAAATATTAAACTAGGGAAAATGTATAGTAAGATAACTAAATGAATCAATGGAAGACTGCAAGTAGTTTGATCTGTCAAAGGAGGTGCATTAGATTAATTCTTTAAGGTTCTGGAACATTGAGTAAAGTGCAAACCTAGTGCTTACTAAAGATCCCGCCATGCGCACGGACTGGGAAGAGCTCGACCACAAGAATCTATTGTATTTTTGCCAGAGATTGTTTTCAAGGCTTAAATCTGTGGCCTCTTGGTCACATGCATTGTGTTCTGGAACTTGAGTGCAGTAGATTAAGGATCTTTACATGGGTTTGTCTTAGGGTATGTCAACGAGCCTTTTTCTTACTAATATGATGTTAGTTCTTTGCAAGTGAGATGATCAACTCGTTTCCCCAAGGAAGCCCTTCTATAACCTGAAATATAGAACTCCCTTGTCAAACCTTTCATGTGGTTCTTTTTCCTAATATTAACAGTAACTCTTTCCCAGAGCATGGTGCGGCTATCCGTTATGGATTTTTGGTTGCATTTTGGTTACTGGGTTACTGATGAGAAATATAATTCCAAACTGCCTATCCTTGCAACTCCTAACATTTCCATGTTATAATTACACCTCCTTAACTAAACAAATTTTGCATTTCTTTTCCATGATTTCATCTATTTCTCCTTTACCAGACAAGAAACTTTAATTAGTTTTGGTTGTTTTTCTTTCCTTCTGTTGTTTCACCCATGGTCCCTTAATTTCTGAAATTCTAGCTTCTGTATCTCATTCTTATCAGGGAATCTGCTGATCAGAAGCTAATTATTTCAATTTCATATGTGTTAATTCATTTCTAAGAACGTCTGAACCACCCGTTCAAATCTCTTATTGGAACGCTCCTGTAGAACCTCAATTCTTGTCCATATATTTTTGCGAACAGAGTTTGGCACCTTAATATTTGATGCATCAAATTCACCTCTTGCATGTGTTCCTGACCTCCATAGCATGGTAATAGAAGCTTATTTGAAGAGATTAGAAGCTTAGTACAAGTTCCATCTACTCCAACTCTATGTTTGCATTATCAGAGCTTCATTCACTACTCTGAAATCTATATCTAACTATTGGCCTCTTACCATTTCTAATACACTAGTTACATTTTGTCATGAATCTTGATTCCTAGACCCCTTCAGCTCAGAGTGAAAGAAACAACCTTTATACAACGCAGTTCAGATTTTGATCTTCATTGGTGTGTAGATTCTAAAAAACGTTCTTTATGAAGTTGTAGGCATGGCATCCCTGATATAAAATTGGGCCCTTTTTATGTTAAGGACTTGATGGAGCATTTTGGTATCCCTTGTAGTTGGGTTATAACTCGGGTTCTCATGTTTTCCTCTCTTGAACTTCTTTCCATATCCCAGACATTACAATAGGGATTGGATAGGCTTGACTATTAAGTGAGTGGTCACTTATAATTTCTTTGGTCCCCAGCTTCTGAGATGAGATCTAAACTTGAAATATCTGCTGACTGTACATATGCACATCATCTCTTTCATGTGCCATATGTTTGTTGCTCTACACTTCAATGAGACCTCTCTTTGTCACTGATCAATACTGTTGAATGGATGTTCGTGCTTTTACTTTTCCATCCTGTCCTTCTATGTAGTCGGTTGCAGATAAACACATTTTGCATTTCAACACTCTAGCCTTGATTTTGTTGTTTGAGGATAACACTTCAACCCCGATTTCCACAGTCTATAGTATGCAATGTCTGCAAATTTTCTAGTTGATAAGGTAAACACGTAGTTAATTCCATAGCCAAGTCATTTCTCTTGGATCTTCAGCATCTTATTCACAAAACTATACACCACAAATGATCGTTATTGCTTTATTTCCCTGTATATTGTTTCATTTCTGATCAAGTATCCAAACAATTGAAGACCTTAGATGCCCTATTAGCCATTGCCTCTTTTTTTTCTCCCATCTTCTACAGATTGCCACTGTTCTATTTAACATGAGGATTAGTATATTGCACCATCTAGATCAAATCAATCCAATCATCATTATGCAGTTGACATGTCTTCTATTAACGGGTTCTTCTTCATTTATGTCTAATAGTTCAAAAGATGTATTTGTGCTTTGAAAAAAATGACCTTTCATCATTAATTCTGAATTGATCTAAGTGGACAAATTATAATCTTCGTTGTCGATTCAATCTATTTTGTGAAATATTCGTGTCGTATATTTTTGTTTTGACTGTGGGGTGACTTACTACAATTTTAGGGGAAAGTATGGGTTTCTCTCTCTAAGCAAGTGCAAAAATGGCAACTAAAGTTTAAGATGAAAATTTTATGACGTTGAACGCATCACTAGGAAAAATGAAGGCCTTTGTCGAATAGAAAAATTAAAACTAGTCCTTGTTGGGAAAAGCTACATTAGATGTTGTATTGTTATTACAAGACTGACTCCAGGTTTGAGTTTACCTATCCATTCTTTGAGGGAAGCTGCTAAAACCATCAAATTGAGAGCAACTTGGCAAAGGAGACTATAAGATAATGATACTTGTCTTTAGCTTAGTTTTGGAGTTCAAGATATTGGTCCTTACGAAAATGAAGAAATGATTTTGATTTCCAATTAGCTGTCATTTCTATGCAGGCACATAAATGTGCTCACTGATCAGGACTTAGTCCTCGAAGTGTTATCTAACAAACTATGAAAGATTACTAGGACATATATGTATTCTTGAACCAAAGAAGTCCAGCCACTCTGTTACAAAGGAAGATATTAGCATTATTGGGTTGTTTTCAACCTTCCCCTAATCAACCTTACCTTCTTCATAGCCTCAATAACCAGATCCGTACCCAACAAAGTCATTTCCCCTAGCTCAAATCATCCAACCGGGGACCTATAACGTCTACCATAGAGAGCCTCAAAAGGAGTTATACCAATGCTAGAATGATACTATTGTAAGTAAACTCAATGAGTGGAAGATAATCATCCCGACTACCCTTAAACTCCAATACACAAGCTCTAAGCATATCCTCAAGAGTTTGTTAGTTCTTTCGGCTTAGCCATCCATTTGAGGGTAAAAGGTCGTAGTAAGCTTTACCTTAGTACCAAAACCTCTTTGGAAGGACCTCCAAAAGTGAAAAGTGAATTGAGCATCACGATCCGATATAATAGACAAGGGCACACCATGCAATCTAACCAATTCATGAATGTACGATCTAGTACAATCTTCAGCTCCATAAATAGTCTTAACCGGTAGGAAATGAGCCGACTTTGTTATTCTATCAACCACAACCCAAATGGAATCAAAATGCTTTCTAGCTTTAGCCTACCCAACCACAAAATCCATGTTAATTTCCTCCCTCTTCCAAGTAGGAATCTCTATGTCTTGAGCTAAGCCACCCGGCCTTTGATGTTCGGCTTTGACTTGTTGGCAATTATGACAACCAAACACAAACTTAGCAATATCCCTCTTCATACCACCCTACCAATACACTTCTCTCAAATCTCTATACATCTTTGTGGAATCGGGGAGAATGGAATAGGAAGAATTATGACTCTCATCAAGAATCTTCTTTCTCAAGTTATCAACACTAGGGACACACAACCTACTTGATACCTAAGAGCACCATCTCCCCTTTGGGAGAAAACCTTCACCTTGCCATCTTTCACCAAGGCCTTCAATTCTAACAAGGAGGGGGCAAGTCTTGCTTTGGTTTTACGTCATCAACCAAGGAAGATTTTGAATCATCAACAACGACAATACCACCATTATCAACCTCTTTCAACCTAACCCACAATCTAGCCAACCGATGAATCTTTCTAGCCACCTTTTTGCCCCCATCATCAACATGAGAAAAGCTACCCATAGACTTCCTACTCAAAGCATCAGCCATAACATTAGCCTTACTGAGGTGATAATG
This sequence comes from Solanum ossicruentum, assembly GCA_025774065.1. Classification (NCBI taxonomy): domain Eukaryota; kingdom Viridiplantae; phylum Streptophyta; class Magnoliopsida; order Solanales; family Solanaceae; genus Solanum; species Solanum ossicruentum. The sequence continues at coordinate 5,556 of JAOTQR010051306.1, forward strand.
CACATTGATACCATAATCATTAAGAAGTTTTAACCACCTTTGTTGTCTCAAGTTAAGGTCTTTTTGAGTGAACACATATTGGAGACTCTTATGATCGGTAAAACACATCAACATGCACCCCATACAAATAATGACGCCAAATTTTCATAGCAACAAACATGGCGGCCAATTAAAGATCATGGATAGGATAATTCTTTTCATGCACCTAGAGTTTTCTAGAGGCATAAGCTATCACTTTACCATTTTGCATCAAAACACAACGCAAACCAATTCGTGAGGCATCACAATACACAACAAACCCTTCCAACCCTTCCGATAGAGACAAGATAGGAGCGGAGATAAGCTTATCCTTCAAGGTTTAGAAACTCCTTTCACACTCATCAGTCTACACAAATTTTGCCTTCTTTTGGGTCAACTTAGTCATGGAAGAAGCAATAGAAGAGAACTCATTCTTTAATCTCCGGTAGTAACCTGCTAAACCCAAGAAACTTCTAATGTCCAATCGGGTCAAAGGTCTAGGCCAATTTATAATCACTTTCGTCTTTTTAGGATCCTCTTTAGTACCATCCCCCGACACCAAATGAACTAGAAAGGCAACCTCTTTTAACCAAAATTCACATTGTTCATACTTAGCATACAACTTCTCTTCCCTCAATTTTTGTAACACCACTCTCAAATGACTCATATGCTTCTCCTCTCTATGGGAATAGATCAAAATATCATCAATGAAAACCACCACAAACAAATCAAGGTAGGGTTTAAAGACCCTATTCATAAGATCCATAAAGATAGTCAGTTCATTGGTCAACCCAAAAAACATAACCACGAATTTATAGTGTCTATACCTAGTCCGAAAGGTCGTCTTGGGAATGTCACACTCCCTCACTTTCACTTAGTGATACCTAGACCGAAGATCAGTCTTAGAGAAGTGATTATCTCCTTGAAGTTGGTCAAAAATATCATCAATCCTTGGTAGAGGATACTTATTCTTGATGGTGACTCTATTAAGTTGTCGGTAGTCAATACACATTCTAAGAGAACCATTCTTCTTCACAAATAATATCGTTGCACCCCAAGGTGATTGGCTAGACCTAATATAACACTTCTCCAACAAATATCTCAATTGCTCCTTCAACTCCTTTAACTCTGTCGGTGCCATATGGTAAAGGGGAATAAAAATGGGTTGAGTATCGGGAAGGAGGTCTATACTAAAGTCTATTTCCTTTTAGGGAGGAATACCGGGAAGATCATTTGGAAAGACACCAAGGAACTCATTAACCACTGGAACCGATTCTATAGAAAGGGCCTTGGACTCAACATCCCTAACCCTCATAAGATGATAGAGACACCCCTTAGAAATCAACTTTTGGGTTTTAAAGCAAGTGATAAACCTACTCTTGACCATCACATCATGACTCTCCAACTCAAGGACGGGTTCATTTGGGAATTGGAATTTGACCTTACGGGTTCTACAATCAATAGAGGCATAATATGCATGTAACCACTCCATCCCAAGAATGACATCAAAATCCACCATATCTAACTCAACAAGATCACAAGGCAAAATTTTATGCAAAATACAAAGAGGAAAATTTCTATAGACCTTTCTAGCAACAATAGATGCACCAATGGGAGTAGAGACCTCATAAGACTCACACAACAATTCAGGCTCAACATGAAGCTTTTTGGAAACAAAAGGAAGAGTGTCCCCCGGGTCTATCAATGCATATACATCAAAATCAAAGACTTTTAATATACCGGTGACGACATCGGGCACCTCATCTACCCCTTGCCTCTTTTGAAGAGCATAGAACCGATTGTGCCTTGGGGCACCATTAATAATCAATCATTTTGTGGCCTACTTTCCCACAACCAAAACAAGCATTGGTATCCTTCAAGCATGGGCCACCATGAACCTTACTAGATTTTGGGCACATAGTATTAGGCACCACACAACCATCACCTTGGGCCCTTGGGTATTCATTGGCAAACCTTCTATTAGGAGCATAAGAAGACCCTTGGCCTTGATGAAACTGGCCACCTTTAAGACTTTGGAACTTACCATCAAAACGGGCCCTCTTGGCCTCATTACCCCTTCTCTTTTGCAACTTCTCCTCCTCCAATTGTTTGGCATAAGTCATAAGAAGGGACAAGTCCATGTCACTTATTAACATGGCGGCACCACATTTTTCATTCACCAAATCGAATATACCCATCACAAACTTATTCATCCTAGACCTCGGGTCGGCAACCAAGTATGGAGCATATTTAGAGAGTTGGTTGAACTTGAGGGCATACTCTCTCACACTCATGGATCCTTGCTTCAAATTAATTAACTCCAACATTTTTTCCTCCCTAAGCTCAAGAGGGAAAAATCGGTTGAGGAAAGCCGCCTTAAACTCCTCCCAAAGAATCACATGGTTGATCCCCTTCTCCTCCTTCCATTGAGTATACCATATTTGGGCCACCCCCTTGAGTTAGTAGGCCACCAACTCCACCTTCTCTTCCTATCTAACACCAATAATAGACAACACTTTGTGAAACAACCCTCAAAAAGTGTCCGAAAATGTGCCTCGAAAGTACTCGAAATCGTGATTTTCGTATATCTAATAATCCATTCTTTATTTCAAAAATCCGATTTCATATTCTTATTCAAGGGGTCAAATTGAGTAGGAAATGGGCAGAACCCGAATTTTAGAGCAGACATATCAAAATTCGAAAATCACAAAAAACGCGATTTAGGAGGATCAACTTTGAAGGGGTATATCTCTTAGAATACAAAGAACTGGGTGGCCCATGACCTGCCAAATTAAATCCCTTTGAATTATATTTTCTAACACATACTTTGTTTCACCTTATTCCAAGTTCGGATGAAGGATTTATGCCTATTTTTGTAGAACTCATCACAGGGCTCCTTATGAAGCCTTATAAGAGAGGAGGTGTAGTTTACCGATTGGGTGGTTTGAGGTTAGAAAAGCAGATTTAATTGGGCTTGATTTTGTCCATCAATCAATGGAGAAGGTGAAGGTCATTAAAGAGAGGTTGAAGACTGCATAGAGTCATCAAAAATCTTATGCCGATATGAGGAAGAGAGATTTAGAGTTCGAGGTAAATGATTTGGTGTATCTGAAAGTGTCACCTATGAAAGGTGTCATGAGATTTGGGAAGAAGGAAAAATTGATTCCACGCTATATTGGACCCTATCAAATTGTGAAGGGGATTGGGAATGTCCCTTATGAATTAGAGTTATCTTCCGAGTTAGACGGAATCTATCCAGTGTTCCACATCTCGATATTGAAGAAATGTCTGGGAGATCCTAACTTGGTGATCCTTGTGAAGAGCATTGGAGTGGAGGGTACTTTACCTACGAAGAAATTCCGATCCACATCCTTGTTTATCAGATTCGCAAGTTGAGAACCAAAGAGATAGCCTCAGTCAAAGTCCTGTGGAGGAATCAATTCATTGAGGAAGCCACATGGGAAGCTGGGGAAGAGATGAAAGCAAAATATCCACACCTATTCATGCCAAATTATGAGAATGTTAAAGGTAATTCTCTTATTCTTAACTAAATTGATTGCCTTTTCTTGAGCTGATTGTCTATTCTTGAGTCCGAATAGAATTGATTAATGATTGAAAAAGAGTCAAGAGTTTGATTGATAGATGTGAATGTTGAGATGAGTTTGATTCTATCGTGCCCTGATATCCACCTTTACTCATCATTCAAGGACAAATGATCCCAAGGGGAAGATGATGTAACACCCGATAAAATTATTGAAACACCCCTAGAATGGAGATGTGCGCGTAATGCATCTTCCTATGCTCCATTTGCGAATTTGAGACTGGATATGCAATCAACATGAAAAATTAAGTGGGAAAATGATCTTGTTCGAATTTTAAAGCCATCGAATCGAAAAATAATCATTTCATCCGAGATGAATTCTAGTGCTGATGCACGCCCAAGGCGCAATGGGCCTGGGACGCTGACCAACACTTGTTTTTTTAAAAAAAAAATCGATGAGAATTTGAAAACTTGTTCAGAACATTTTTTTGGAAAAAAAATTTACATGTCTGGATGCCCAGTCCGCTAATTTTAGGGGCATTCCGGTCAATTTTCAACCCCTCCTAAACTCAAAACATGATCAAATTAGGTCATTTTGATGCATAAATAGGGTCTAAACCCCCATTCTAAGTCCTTTTCTAAGTATTTGAAAGACTAGGGCTTGAGGGAAGAGAAGAGGGAAGCGTAAATTAAAGAATTCAAGGAAATTCTTGAAGGTTGATTGTTGATAGCTTCATCTCAGGTATGTAAGGCTAAACTAAAGCATGAGATTGTTCTCTCATGTGCCCCATAAATGGTCATAGAAGAGTTGAGAGCCCAATGAGTCTACATATATGATTCTTAATGGTTTCTTGAAGTTTTTCTTGAAAATTATATTAATTACATGTATTTTCGATGTTGATGATCATAATAAACTTGTTTTTTGGAATTAAATAATTTTTATGAGATATTTTATAATCCTACATGATAACTTTAAAAGCATGCACGAATGAACCTAGGGATTGAGTCTAGAGCCTTGATATGAGAATGTTGATTGTGATTGTGATATGAGAATGATGATGAGTTGATAGAACTTGATAGTCCTATGTGTATCCATAAATGAACTCTAATGAATTATCTATTCGATTATTTTCCTAATTATTATTCTAAGCCTTGAGCTATTGATTGATGAGATGATTAGAGTCTCTATGAGACAGATTGAATGATGAGTGCCTCTACAAGGCTGATTGAGATGATTTAATTGAGACAGTTTGATTGGGATGGATTACTGTTATGAGCATTGAGTCATGGGAGGAGTATCGAGCACTGAATGAGTAAGAGTTAATCCAACTCGCACATGTCAAACTACGTAGCTAAGCATATGTGAGGATTAGGACTATCACACCACATTATATTGAGGCCCCCTCTGATTAGAAGTCTCTGAAACAATAGAGAACTTATAGATTGTTGTCTTCATTTGGACTTGTCCATTATGGTTTTGATTTGTTATCAACCTGGCAAGTACGGAACGACTGTGGTAATATCAGCATGATTGTTGTACAATCACTGGCTCATAAGTGATTATTTTCAGATAAGAGAAACTCCCAGAAAATTCCCAGATTGAGTACTATGAGTCGAGATGAGATAAGATGAGATGAGTCCCTTTGGTATGAGTCTGATTTGATTGATGAGGTTTGATTGGTTGATGGGTCACTTGTCTACTCTTTATTCTTGCTTTAGATAGACACTTGACATGTTGATTGTTACTATTCTGAGTTGGTTGTTGTTCTATATTATTCTACCTATTTCTGTTTCATTTAGCTATTTTACATACCGTACATTCCACATACTCACGTCACTCGGCACTGCATCGTTTATGATGCAGATACAGGGGGATAGAGATTATCAACAGGCGTATCGTTGAGGATGTAGGACATTCAGCTGATTGGTGAGCCTCCCCTACTTCAGAGGATTCATTTTGTTATTTTCATCTTACTTTAGATTGAGCTGACATATATTAGCTTATTTATTCATTGAGGTAGTCATGGGTCTACATTGGCACTGCCTGATAGTGATAGAGGCTTCATAGACTAGAGTCAAATATTGATTATTAAGATTGTGAGCTAGTTCTTTCTACTAACCTTATATTTTATTATTCTTTTGAATCACTGTGGCCAAGTGGTTCGCTTGGGGATTAGCAATAGTCTCTGGGTGCTGGCCACGTCCTGGGTTCCCTCCTGGGGCATGACACAAGCATTCGAATAATATTCATATTTTATGGTAAAAACGATGTAACTCATAATTGACTCAAGTGTATTCATGAAAACTCAAAAATCACAGGATCTTGAATATGCAATTACTACTCATGATCTTAACTCAAATAGACGAAGAGACATATGGATGAATATAATCCAATGCTTTAGGTAGCCTTATATACTTGGAATTGAAAAATGGTTCAACCTTGACCTCAAGATCCCTCGCTTCTTCTCTTCCTCTTTGAAGAATTCTAATCTAGTTTGTGCTTTTAGAGGCTTTAGCATGGTTTTAAGAAACTCTTTTTCTACTAAAAATGACTTAATTAATCATGGTTTAAATTTATAAAGGATTGAAAAAAGTCTAGAATGCTCGTCATGAAATAAAAAAAGTTTAGTTCGGAAAAGCGGGTCTGCATCGCGCCACAGTGTATGTTTTTCAAAATCTTTTTGAACGAGTTTTTTTCAATCCCATCAAAAAAATTAAAAAAAATAAGTACCTGTCCGCAACGTGCCTCTATCGCATACTGACATTGTTTTTCATTTTCGGACTGAAAATTTATCTTTTGATTCGATTGCTCTAAAAATCAACCAAGACCATTTTCTCGCTCAAATTTTCATGTTGATCGCATATCCGATCTCAAATTTGTCATCAGGGCATGGAAAGACGCGTTGTGTGCACATCTCTACTCTATTTGATTTGTTTTGAGCTTGTGAATTATTTGGGAGTAGTGTTGCAAGTCTTGCATGATGAGGGGATTGGTTGCTAAATATGATAGGTGTGCATTGTGGATAGCAAGATGGTGGTTAGAATTCTTTAAGGATTATGAATGAGTGTGCATTATTTTTCCCCGGTAAGGCTAATGTTGCGGACGCTACTCTAGGTAGCCTAGCATGTGTTGTTGATGATGGCAAAGAAAAGATTAGTGGGGTCCATCAGTTGGTTAGATTGAAAGTTAGGTCAAGGAAAGTTGAAAATGGTAGTATAGTGTTCTTTATAGTTCCAAATCTTCTTGGGTTAAGAGGTCTAGATTAAGCAAGGCCTTGACTCCGTCGTATTAGAGTTAGAAGTTTTGGGTGAGAGAATGATAGAGTGGAGGTTGTCTCCCAAGGGAAAGATGGTAGTTCGTGGCAACAAGTGGAATAGGTGTATATAAGATTGACAATTGAGTTGAAGATTATGAGTCCTTATAGAGTGTAGAGAGAGATTGGTAAGATTGCATAAGTTTGGGGATTATCAATGAATGTAGATATGTTTCGTCCAGTTCTTCATGCTTCTAGGTGGAGGGGATGTGTTGGTGAATCTAGTGCTATGACACTCTTTGAAATTGTGGGTGATATGGAGGACAAGTTGGCTTAAGAGAAGGTCCTGGGGGGTGTTGGATGGATGAGTGGAGAAGTTGTTTGATAATGATATAGTGTCTTCAAGGCCCTTTGGGAAGAGTCGTCTATTTGTACGTGCCTCTCGGGGAGCCGGAGCGGGCATGGAGGAGCAATATCTATATATCTTTCATTCTATTCAAACTTATGATAGCACATCAAGTCTTTTTTGTGATTTCAAGTCTTGCATTTTAGCCCCCTATGTCATTCATATTCATTCATGTTTAAGTTGGCAAGTTTATGATGAGTTTAGACTTATATTGACATTTTGAAAATAGTGTTTTAAATGTAATGTTGTATTCTTGTTGGGGATGATCTATTTACGATTACTCTTCTCATGTATGTTTCTTTTACATTCAGGGATGAATGTTCCCAAGGGAGAGATATTGAAATGACCCCCAAAAAATGTCCAAAAATATGCCTCGGAAGTACCTGAAATCGTGATTTTCATATATCTAAAAATTCATTCATTATTTCAAAATTTTGACTTTATATTCTTGCTTAGGGGGTCAAATTGAGTGCGGAACAGACCTAACCCAAATTTTAGCTCAACCATATCAAAATTCAAAAATTGCAAAAAATGCAATTTAGGATGGTCAACTTTGAATGGGCATATCTCTTATCACACAAAGCATTGGGAGGCCTACAACTTATCAAATTAAAATCCTTTGAATTGTCTTTCCACCGCACTTGGTTTCACCTCATTCTGAGTTCAGATGAAGGATTTATGCATATTTTTGTAGAACTCGTTTGTGCAGAAAATGCAGATTCCAATGGGGTTTTCGAGTCACCTCTGCGATGCACCCCTGTTGTTTTTTGTGTCTGTTTTAATTTTGTCGGTCCAAGACTTATAAGTCTTGGGCCTAAGGGCTCCCACACTTGAAATACATATACTTAGCATTATTTCACCCTCATATCTTCCTTAACATTCCCCAATATCCTCTCAAACACTTAGACTCATATTTCACCCTAAATTCAAGTCCCAAAACTCAAGACCAATATTAAAGATTTCATCAAGGGTCTCATTCAAGCTTCAAGTCTCCATTTCTAATCTTCTTCGAGGGGTTCCCCAATGTCAAGGTATGTGGTGTTGGACAATTGACTCCTTTTCCCATGGTGCCTAAGCCTCTTTTTTACTAATATTGCATTATTTAAAGTTGATTTTACATGTGAGTCTTATATGATGAGAAATTTACTGCATAGTGACTTTAGTTCATGAAAGTATGATTTTTTGGGCATGTTTTGAGCTCCAAATCTTCGATCTAATGTTGAATCCGATTAGGAGTTTTGGTGTGAATGATGGACTTACAACAGATTGTCTTACATGATTTCATCTCTAAATTGTATGGCCTTTTACCCCCATTACACACCCCCAAGGTGTTTGATAAAATGTTCGGATGTGATTTCTTAAGGAGTTGAAGGTCCAAAGCATGAGATATGATATGATTGATGTTATGATGATGAAATGAACTTATATTCATTATGAATTCTATATAAAGTGTTGTATTAGACCATGTCCAATCTGGGGGGTCTAAGAACCCGGATAACTGAGATGGGAATTTGTACCCATTAATCGAGGGAAGGGTTAGTATTTCTCCACCTAGTGATGGGGCGCCTGTTAGACCCCGTAAATATTTTAATTGAGGTAAATTATCGCATTGGAAATTTTACAAATATTGTGTAATTGAACTTAAGTTAATTGTGGTGCATAAGTATAGGAGTTGCGTGGTTTGAGAAGTGTAATTTTAAAATTAGTTTCGAAAGTCCTTAATTGGATTAAACTATCAAAGTTTGGGGACTTAATAGGGAGTTTAACCAACTTGGAGCCCTTATGGGCAATTTTTAAAAAGTTGGGGTCTATAT